>CABHPR010144751.1:16899-29108 GCA_902168415.1 Peromyscus melanophrys | reverse complement strand
ACACACACACACACACACACACACACACACACACACACACACACACACAAACAAATGCCATTATCAGCCTTTCTATGTGAATCAAACAGGAGCAAAGTAAATGGCCTGGAACCCATTGATAAAAGAAAAATCCAAGCCAGGGTGGCAGTGGCACACGACTTTAATTCCTGCACGCGGGAGGCAGAGGCAGGCAGATCTCTGTGAGTTTGAGGCCAGCCTGGTCTACAGAGTGAGATCCAGGACAGGCACCAAAACTACACAGAGAAACCCTGTCTCAAAAAAAAAAAAAAAAAAAAAAAAAAAAAAAAAAAAAAAAAAAAAAGTCCAGCCTCCCGATGACCTACAGGGAAAAAGCCCTCCGGGATGCTGAAGACTGCTGGATGTGGCTGGCCAGCAAGCTGGCCTGGGCTCTGGGTTCCCAGCGCAGACGATGTGTTTTGAGCATTGGTGGACTCTGTCCGATTAGGTGCTTCCGGTTCACACTAGCTTCTCAGGAGCACTGGACAGATGGACTTAGGGAGAGGGCTTGCTGGTCTCCCTGAGCCCATAGTTTGAGAAGGACACCCCATGCCATCTTCTGGTCTAGTCCTACCGTTAGGTTGCTCGGCTGTGCCATCTACAAACCCCCGGTTGTTGAAGAAAGCATTTTCATAGCAAAGATTCAAAGCCTAAAGCAAAACCGCCCCTGGCTTGAATGCGAAGGTTAATAATGTTGGCAAGGGGAGGAGACAAGGTCCAGAGTTTTTGCTTGTTCCCCACCCCCACCCCAAGGAGCAGCACAGATCCTGCTGAGCTGATCTGCTGGTGTCATTGATGATTTATGACCCAGCTGTTGGCCTTGGGTCACAGCTGCTCAAGGTTAAGCAGGTCCTGTGTGAGGGACTTGACAGGGAATGGCCCCGGTGCAGTTAGTGTTTCCTCTCAGTGGGACAGGGGTCTTCACATCGACAGTACCATTTAAGAAGAAATTTTGAATGCTCCCCTTGCCCCGCTAAGATCTAAAGCTCGGCTCTTCATCCGAGTTCCCTGGATGATCAGATGGTATCAGAATGTAATTGCTGAGGGTCGTCCCAAAGACAGTGGTCCAGCAGCTGAAACGTGGGATGAAAAGCTATTCCCTAAACTGGATGTAGAGGTGCATGGCCTGAAATTGCAGTACTAGGAAGGCAGAGGCAGGAAGGTCAGGAGTTCAAGGCTATCCTCAACTAAATAAAGAGTTGGAGGCCAATGTAGTGAGTTGGAGGCCTAGGCTATATAGGAGACCCAGTCTCAAAACAAAACAAAACATGAACAACCTGTTCACTCCCTCCGTGCCCTATGCTGTTACCTAATTGTCATGCAAGAATAGACAAGCAGACATGTACCTGAACAAGGGCTGAGACAGATAGGAAGGGACCATCCAACTCTTTTTTTTTCTTCTTTCCAGATTAGGTCTCAAGTGGTACAGGATGTCCTGGCCTCAAATTCACTATATAAATGATGGCCTTAGACCTCTGATTCTTATATCTCTACTTTCCAAGTGCTGAGAATACACACATATGCTACACACTCAGTTTTATGGGGTGCTGGGGTCAAACCCAGGACTTCGTGCATGCTAGTGAAGCACTCTACAGAACTGAGCTACACTTCTTATCCCAGGAACATCTCTCCGTGGGCTCCAGATCCTATCTAAATGTTTCATGGGCAGTTTCTCTTCTAACTCTTGCCAATAAGCCTGTGGGAGAGGTGGAATAGATTTTACTAATATTCCTTTTAAAAAGAAAAGATTTCTTTATTTAATGTGCATCGGTGTTTGGCCTTCATGTATATCTGTATGAAGGTGTCAGATCACCTGGAATTGGAGTTATAGTTGTGGACTGCCATGTGGGTGCTGGGGATTGAACCCAGGTCCTTTGAAAGAGTACCTAGGGCTCTTAACCACTGAGCCATTTCTCCAGCCCCAACTAATACGCCTTTAAAATTTTCAAATGGAAGTCCACAGAAGTTATGCAAACTGACCAAGTACCACAGCGAGTCATCTGTCCGAGGAACCAGAGACAATTAACAGTCACTG
Source organism: Peromyscus melanophrys (assembly GCA_902168415.1). NCBI lineage: Eukaryota > Metazoa > Chordata > Mammalia > Rodentia > Cricetidae > Peromyscus > Peromyscus melanophrys. The sequence goes on along the minus strand of CABHPR010144751.1, from coordinate 27,055 downwards.
CGCCTGCTCTAGGCAGCTTACCTGGGCTACAGTATTACTCTTCCAGGGCCATCAAGACTGGTCCTCTTGAGGCGTTGATGAATCCATGCAGGGCCTTTCCTAAGGCCACTGAGGCCATTAGCAGGAGAGCTGAGACCGTCCCTGGTGTGGGTGACACCAGATAATTCTCTTTTTCTGTGCTGTAGTTTTCTGTGGGAAATTTCAGCTGGGCCTACTGCTCCTTTTTTTATTAAAGGTGAGGCCAGGCCTGAGATAGACCCTGTGTTATCCTGATAGCCTCAGCTCACTCAGTTTCCTTAGCACCTGTGGCTTATTCTTTTCTTTCTTGGGTCCAGCTTGTCTGCCTTAAAATATTCATTTAATTTGCAGGGCAGGGGAGCATGCGCATGCTCTACCGTGTGTGTCCTGGTGCATGTGTGGATGCCAGATACAGTCGCTGAAGTCGCCATGTGGGTCCTGGGGATTGCACTCAGGTTTGGTAGCTAGCTTCTTGACCCACTGAGCCTTTGCTAGCCCCTAATCAACATTTTCTAGGATTCTCAGACGTTTTGACTCACTGTGTGGGACTTCCTTTCCTGAAGCACATCCTCTGTTTCTCTCGAGTGTGGAAGAGCCCCAGGACTTGATCCTGAACCTGTCTGTGTGTCTTTCTGTGTCATTTTGCTCATTCCTCTTTGTGGCCCAATAGCTTCTAACTTTTTTTTTTTTCCAGAGCTGAGGACCGAACCCAGGGCTTGCGCTTGCTAGGCAAGCGCTCTACCACTGAGCTAAAACCCCAACCCTGCTCCTAACTTTTTTGTCCTGTTCCAGCCTCTTCTCTAAGAGAGATACAGTCCACCATCCCTTCTACATTCTTTAGCTACTTCACACCATGAAATCCATCCACTTGGCACCTACAGTTTGGTGGTTTTCAGCATAGCCACATACTTGCATGAATTTTACCACTACCATGTTTTGTTTGCTAGACTTGTTTTCTGAGACAGGGTCTCACAGTCCATTCCAGGGTGGCCTGGAACTCACTGTGTAGCACTGGCTGACCGCAGTCAATTTAAAAACATTTTTTTCAGCCCGAGGAGGTGGTGCACACCTATAATTCCAGCACTCAGGAGGCAGAAGTAGGCGGATCTTTGAGTTCAAGGCCAGCCTGGTCTACAGAGTGAGTTCCAGGACAGCCAGGGCTACACAGAGAAACCCCTTCTCAGAAGACAAAACAAAAGAAACACTGGTTTCTTTTTAAGGAATTGTAGAGTTGGAAGGACAGCTTAGGTATTTCCTTGTCTTCTTTTTACTTTATACCTATTAGCAATCACTCCCTGAGACCCCTTATTTCAAAATGACCTTATAATCATTTATCTACTTTCTGTCTCTATAGATTATTCTGGGCACTCTATATGAGTAAGATTGTCCAACATGTGCTCTTTATGAACGTCTCTTCCTTTTTCCTTTCCCCTCCCTCTTCTCTCTCTTCACTTTTTTTTTTGTTTTTTCTTCGAGACAGGGTTTCTCTGTGTAGTTTTGGTGCCTGTCCTGGATCTTGCTCTGTAGACCAGGCTGGCCTCAAACTCACAGAGATCGGGGTAGCCAAGGCTGGCAATGTGACCTTGAACTTTTGATCTACTCCGCCCACCCACCTGCCAAGTGCTGAGATGATAAGAATATACTGCCACTCCTATTTGAACTCCACTACTGCCGTCTGTAGCCTGGAAAGGGCATGGACTCACCCACCATCCTCTTGCCTGGACACGTCCAGTGGCTTTGATTACAGACCTATACCATCAGGCCCAGTTTCATTTGTCCTGCTTTAGCCTTCCCCACCTCTGCTTTTTAAATTCTTATTTTTTTTTTTTGAGACAGGGTCTTGTGGTGATATTGTGTTCCCTAATACATCGTGCACCCTAATAACCTTATCTGGGGTCAGAGGACAGAACAGCCACTAGACAGACATAGAGGCCAGAAAATGGTGGCACTCACACCTTTAATCCTAGCATTCTGGAGGCAGAGATCCATCTGGATCTCTGTGAGTTCAAAGCCACACTGGAAACAGCCAGGCATGGTGACACACACTTTTAATCCCAGGAGTGATAGCGGGAAGGTATATAAGGTGTGAGGACCAGAAACTAGAGGCCTGGTTAAGCTTTTAGGCTTTTGAGCAGCAGTTCAGCTGAGATTCTTTCCAGATGAGGACACAGAGGCTTCCAGACTGAGGAAACAGGATCAGCTGAGGAATTGGCAAGGTGAGGTGGCTGTGGCTTGTTCTGCTTCTCTGATCTTCCAGCATTTACCCCAATAACTGGCACTGGGTTTGTTTTTATTAATAAGATCTTTTAAGATTTGTGCTACAGGGTCTCAATATGTAGCTTCGGCTGTCCTGGAACTCACTACATAGACCAGGCTGGCCTCGATCTCACAGAGATCTGCCTGCCTCTGCCTCCTGATAGCATACCTCCACCACTTATTGTCTCTTTTTAAAAAAGATTTACTTCATTATTTGGGTGGGTGTGGGTACCCTTGGTAACGCACAGGGTCTAGAGGAGGTTCATCAGGTCACTTGGAGCTGGTGTTACAGGCAGTTGTGAGGTTCCCAGTGAGGGTGTCTGCGCAAAAGCAGCAAGTGCTCTTAACCACCTAGCCATTGTCCAGTCCCTGTTCAGTTTTTGTTGATGTTTGTTTGTTTGTTTGTTTTTTGAGGCAAGATCTTACTATGTAGCTCTGACTGGGCTGGAAGTCATTATGTAGACCAGGCTGGTTTTGAACTTACAGAGATTCACCTACCTCTGCTTCCCAGGTGCAGATGTTAAAGGTGTGTGCTACTCTGCCTGGCCCCTGTTTAGATTTATTTTGTTTTCTGTATATGAGTGTTTTGCCTTCATGTGAGGTTAGGGACCATTTGCATGCCTCATGTCCTTGGAGGCCAAAAGAAGACAACCAGTCCCCTAGATTTAGAGTTACAAATGGTTGTCAGTTGCCATGTGGGTGCTGGGACTCAAATCTGGGTCCTCTGGAAGAACAGCCAGTGCTTTTGACTGCCAGCCCCCATATTTATTTATTTTATTTTATTTTATTTATTTATCTATTTTTGGTTTTTCGAGACAGGGTTTCTCTGTGTAGCTTTGCACCTTTCCTGGAGCTCACTCTGTAGCCCAGGCTGGCCTCGAACTCACAGAGATCTGCCTATCTCTGCCTCCTGAGTGCTGGGATCAAAGGCATGCGCCACCACGGCCTAGCTCATATTTAGTCTTTTGATGCAAGGTTTAACTATGTAGTTCTGCTCTGTCCTGTCTCCTCCCAGTGCTGGCATATAGATATGAGCCACCATCACCAGTTTTTAGTCATCGTTTGCTTGTTTGTTTGTTTGTTTGTTCTGTGTGTGCGGCAAGCATGTTACATAGTGCGCCCTCTCCCAATTCTGTTATCATTACATTCCTGTGCTGAGCAGAATTTCACTGTGGAGCTGAGACTCACCTAGAACATACAAAGCAGCCCAAGCTGGCCTTAAACTTGAGATTCTTCTTTCTCAGTTTCCCAAATAGAATGATGGGTGTGTGTCAGGATGACCAGGCTGTCCTTGAACCCACAGAGATCTGCCTGGCTCTGCCTCCCAAGTGCTAGGAATAAAGGCGTGCACAACCGCCACCCGGCTCCCTTCCTTCCCTCTTGCAGACCTTCTCATTTTATCAGAACCACACAAATAATCTGAGATAATCTCATTTTGACATCCTTAATTACATTTACAAAATCCCCTTGTACTCATATACAGTGGTTTATGGGTAAGGGCATTGTTTAGGACATTTTTTTTTTCTTTTTGGGTTGAGCTGGCCATATACCCTAGGTTTGTTTGAACTAACACTGTTTCTGCATGGCATTCCAAGGGTTGGGATTACAGACATGTACACTATGCCTCTCAGGACATAGAAATCTCTTGGGGATCATTATTCCAGAGTATGTCAGTTGATATTAATTACCGAAATGCTGGATAGATTTTTCCATGTTAATGTATCAATGAATACAATGATGACGATATTGAAGGGTAGCCTCTGAGACCTGGACAGCCTCTGAGACCTGGACCTTGTGGGAAATGATTTTTTTTTTTGGTACAGGGTCTCTCTATATAGCCCTAGTTGGCCTGGAGCTCCCTGTGTAGACCAGACTGGCTTCGAACTCACAGAGATCCACCTGCCTCTGCCTCCTGAATGCTAGGGTTAAAGGTGCGCACCACCATGCCTAGTCCAGATGCTTGAGACAAGGTCTTTTTTGTTTGTTTGTTTTTGAGACAGGGTTTCTCTGTGTAGCTCTTGCTGTCCTGGAACTTGATCTGTAGACCAGGCTGGCCTCGAACTCACAGAGATCCACCTGGCTCTGCCTCCCGAGTGCTGGGATTAAAGACGTGCCACCACTGCCCAGCAAGACAGGATCTCAATGTGTGGCCCAGACTAGCCTAAAATTTGTGGCAATCCTCTTGCCTCAGCCTCTGGAATTCTAGGATTACAGAATGCACCATCCTGCTTCATTCCCCTTTCTGTAAAGCCCTCACTGTCAAGTATAGTGGTCATGCCTTTAATGCCAGTACTGGGGAGACAGATAAACAGATCTTTGTGAGTTCAAGGTCAGCCTTGTCTACTTGTCTACACAGAGAGTTCCAACACAGCAGAGCTGTACAGACAGACCCTGTCTCAAACACACACACACACACACACACACACACACACACACGTATACTTATATACCTACATATATATGTGTATGTATCTCTGTGTGTAAAGATTTCTTTCCTAAGAAAGGTAGCTAGCCTGCCAATAACGAATATTCTATAAACGTCCATATCTTTCAATGTTTCTCTTTGCCTAACACATGAACTATCACAATCTTCCCCTTCACATTGATTAGCTAATTGGGAAAGATTGTGAGGTCAAGCTCCTACCAATAGAATGAGATACAGTTTCCTCCTGCCTTATAATAAAAACTAAGTGAAGGGGGCTGGAGAGGTGGCTCAGAGGTTAAGAGCACTGCTTGCTCTTCCAAAGGTCCTGAGTTCAATTCCCAGCAATCATATGGTGGCTCACAACCATCTGTAATGAGAGCTGGTGCCCTCTTCTGGCCTGCGGGGATATGTGCACTGTATACATAATAAATAAATTAAAAAAAAAAAAAACTAAGTGAAGCCAGGAGGCAGAGGCAGGCATATCTCTGTGAGTTCAAGACCAACCTGGTCTACAGAGAGAGTTCCAGGAAAGCTAAGACTACATAACCTTACCTGTCTCAAAAAACAAAAGAGCAAACCAACGAACAAAAAGGAGAAATTTTCTCAATTAAGTTCCCTCTCCCAGATGACTCTAGCTTGGGTCAAGTTGACAAAACAAAAACAAAAAAACAAAAAACTAACTAGGAGCCGGGCGGTGGTGGCGCACGCCTTTGATCCCAGCACTCGGGAGGCAGAGGCAGGCGGATGTCTATGAGTTCGAGGCCAGCCTGGGCTACAGAGTGAGCTCCAGGAAAGGTGCACAAAGCTACACAAGGAAACCCTGTCTCAAAAAACCAAAAACCAAAACTAAAACCAACCAACCAACCAAACAAACAAACAAAAACTAACTAGCACACATGGCTAGTGCTTTACCGGCTGAGTAATCTTGCTGACCACTGGTCTACTAGGCTCACTCTAATCCTGGCCCCCTAGTCCCATGAGGACAAGGACAGCATCAGATTTGTCTTTGTGTTCCCTGGACTTTGCTTGTGTTAGTTCACAGCTGTCGTGAAAGGCCTGACACTCCAAAAGGAGCAAAGACTGATTTTGCCTCATGGTTTCATTCATGCTGGGGAGGAGGGTGTTGCAATGCTTGATTGCACATGATTGCTCCTGGGAGGGAGGGAAGGAAGGAGGGAAGGAGGGAGGGAGGGGGGAAGGGAGGGGAAGGGAGGAAAGGGGAAAAGAACAAAATGGGAAGAAGGCCAGGCAGTGGTGGCGCATGCCTTTAACCCCGGCACTCCGGAGGCAGAGGCAGGTATATCTCTGTGAGTTCAAGACCAGCCTGGTCTATAGAGCAAGATCCAGGACAACAAGAGCTACACAGAGAAACCCTGTCTCAAAAAAAAAAAAAAAAAAAAAGGAGGAAGGAGAGAGGAGGGGAGGGAGGGAGAGAGGAGGGGAGGGAGGAACAAGGGAAGGAGGGAAGGAGGATGATTGCTCCATCTGAGCTTCCAACCCCCAGGATGGTGCTGCTTACATTCTGGGTGAGTCCTCCCCTCCTCATATAGTCCTCTCTGGACCTATGGCCTCAGACTGTCCAAAGGTGTTTCACTATTCATTTTCTAGGCATGATTCAATCCACTCTGGCTGAGGATGAAGGCTAGCTACCATGACAGATCCTGGCACATGTTTGGCGATTCCTGGCGAACCAGGAAGCAAGCATTGATTTCTCTTCCTCTTTTCCTTTCCTCTCCTTTCCTTTTCTGCCTCCCTCCTTCCCTCCTTCCTTCTTCATTTATGTCTAGGTCTAACTATGTGGTCCTGGGTGACTTAGAACTCCCTATGTAGACCAGGCTAGCCTCAAATCATAGAGATCCAGAGACCCACCTGCATCTGCCTCTGGAGCATGGGGATTAAAGAAATTCAAAGCCCTATTCAAGCATGGGGGTTACTTAACACCTGGTTTTCTAATCAGGCTTGCAGGTTGCTGCTGGAGTCATATCTCCTGCAAACAGTAGTATAGACAGACTTTTTTTGGCTGCCAGATCTCTCTCTCTCTCTCTCTCTCTCTCTCTCTCTCTCTCTCTCTCTCTCTCTCTCTCTCTCTCTCTCTAACACACACAGACACACAGACACACACACACACACACACACACACAAAATGACATGGAGACATATTAATTATGAAAGCTCAGCCTATAGCTTAAGCTTGTTTTTAACTAGCTCTTATAACCTAAACTAACCCATTTCTATTAATTTACTAATTCTGTCATGGCTTTATTACCTTTACTCTGTATGGCCCATGTTGCTTCTCTTCTTCCTCTGTGTCTGGCTGGTGACTCCTTCCATCTTCTTTCAGCATCCTGTGTGCCTGAAAATCCTGCTTAGCTATTGACCATCAGCTTTTTATTAAACCAGTCAAAATAATACATCTTTCACAGTGTACAAAAAGAATATCCCACAACATTTCCCCCTTTTTGTCTAAATGAAAAGGAGAGAGTTTAACTCTAACACAGTAAAGCTATATATAATAAGAACAATTATCAGGTAAGAATTACATTCACAATGTTTAGTTCATTTGTATTTGGCAATTTTGGAGAAAATATTATTTATCTTATCTTGATGAATTCAAAGTTCTGTACCTAATTTATCTTCTATCATAACTAAGGAAAACTATAACTAAGACTATCTAGCCTTCAACTCCATCAGAGACCCCAGAAGGATATAGTATTACCTGAGTAAACAGGAAGTGCAGAGCAAGAAACTTCCAAAACTAAAAGAAACAACAAAAATAGCTGGCTGCCTGGATAGTCACCCAAGCCTCCTCTGTACTTTTGGGACATCCATTTTCAGCCTGTAAGTTTAGAATATCTGACAGACTTTTCTGTGAAGCAGGAATTTTTGAAGGACTGTCCTACCTGTCTTGGCAAAGTCTGGCAGTCACTTTTTTTTTTAAAGATTTATTTATTATGTATACAGCATGTATGACTGCAGGCCAGAAGAGGGCGCCAGATCTCGTTACAGATAGTTGTGAGCCACCATGTGGTTACTGGGAATTGAACTCAGGTCCTCTGGAAGAGCAGTCAGTGCTCTTAACCACTGAGCCATCTCTCCAGCCCGGCAGTCACTTTTGTTTGTGTCCTGCTGGTCCAGTTTGGACAGCATACATACTGTCAGCATTTGAGGTGAGGGCAGAGTCTTGCCCAAATGCCTGCCTTTGCCACAAAGAAAGTAAACTCCATATGGAGGTTCTTCAATGCCCACCATCCTTTTTTGAAGTACATTGAGCATATATGTCTCACTGTCATGAAAAGCCTTATGTTATTAAAATATTTTAAATGCCATATTCTGTAGGTCTTTGAAGTGAAGTGTTTGAAGATCACCTATCTATCTAAAATGTATCTCTATGACCTTGAAAACATATCTAACATGACTATTAGTTTGATAGTTATAGATGACTGTTAAACTGTATTTATTATCCTAAATAGCTTTAAAAGACTAAAACTTTACATAACCATTTTAAATGAGCTGCATAGGTACAATACCTTAAACAAGAATGGAAATAGAAACATGTATTCAATATAACAAAAGTAACTTTAAATTTGTATCAATATACAAAAATCTATACCAATGTAACATATTTGAGACTAGTGGTTGTTTAAAAGTAAACTCAACAATCTACCCTTTTATCTCATAATTTCTATACTATTAACCCCCCTTTTTCCCTTTAGAAAGAGCTTCTTGAATCTAATCTCCTTTGTTGAGTTTTTTTTTTTTTTCTGACCACTTGTAACCAACCCCCCTAAATGATGACAAGCATCTATAACTCATCTAATGACCAAATGCCATCCACCCCACCTTTTGGGAATGTGGTCATCATGTTCTCTAGACTGCTTCCTGTTGTCTGGGGGTGCTAGCATCTTTGAGACCCTGAGAAAATTGGGATAATGGTCAAGGCCTGGGGGAGGTAGCTGTATTATTTGCTATCCAGTCTCTATGCAATGGAAAAGTGCAAGGCTTGTCTGAAGTCCTGGCTGGAGCAGTCTGTGAGGCTGGTCCATCTCAGCTAGCAGCCTTGAAGCTGTTCTGGATGCAGAACTCTTAAGGAAACTGAAACAGATGCATTCTGAGGGGCTGAATAACCTGGGCCACCTGTTTTCATTCGTGTCTGGTCATCTTGCTCTGAAAACACATAAACTTTCAAAGGTAACATTATATATATATCTGCATTGCCACAAGTATGGAATGTGCAGTATGCACAAATCAATTAAAGATGATTTTTTTGTTTCATGTTAGAGCAGGTAAAAGGCATCTATCTACTTTATAAGACCATTTAGACTGTATAAGCAAACTAAAATTTTTAAAATCTCTATCCATGCCATATGAAAGGATGGTATGTAATAATAAGTCATGAAGACTGTAGCCAACAAGATTTATTGTGTCTCATCTCATCTCAGATCTGTTCCCATGGTAAGGGATCAGCTTACATGTCACCTGTCCTGTAGTCTTTTTTGGCTTCCTCTCCCATGTCTGTAACCAAGATTCTCAGAATGTCTCCCCTGGTCTAATCTGATCTCTATTAATCTAGAAGGTATTCACAGCATTTTGTTTCTTGTGGCAACAAAAGCATAACCTCTCCCCCTAACACAACACATTGTCCAACTTCCATTTTGAACTTAAGACATTTTAAAAATATACAGGTTGGTTTAATTTGGCAGTTTCCATAATCCAATGTCTCTCAGCAGCTATTGATTTTATACATTAGCATATACAAATTTCAAAGTTAACGAAACACCATATAGGATCCAGACTCCCTATGTATTTTTCATCTTTACATGGCTTCTATTTTTTATGACTTTACTCTCTCTTTAAAGACTTTATTATTTTTAGGAGCTGGAGAGATGGCTCAGAGGTTAAGAGTACTGGCTGCTCTTCCAGGGGTCCTGAGTTCAATTCCCAGCAACCACATGGTGGCTCACAACCATCTATAATGAGATCTGGTGCCCTCTTCTGGCCTGCAGGCACACATTGTATACATAATAAATAAAAAAAAAGACTTTATTATTTTTAAACTATTCATTTTTTTCTATGACTGTCTATACCCATTTTTTTTCTTAAGCCTATGCACATTGTTAAACGCACTGTAACTTGTTTAGAGTTTTTTTCTGCTCAACCTGCTTTAATGTGTATTTGTAACCTTTTCTGTCTACATGAGCAAAACCTTAAGCCCACCATGCAGCTTAGCTCATGGCACACTGGCAGATGGAACATGCAGACAGCTGCTGGTTGACATGTCTCTGTACCATGGCCAGCATTAGAGACACAAGTCTAGGAAGATGCATTTGGCTCTGTTTTTGTGTTTAGAACCTTTTTAAAAAGCTTTCTAAGGTCTTATGTGGATATATGTGGCCCCACATTGGGTGCCATTACAGTCAGACCTTTTCTTTTTTTTTTTTTTTTTTTTTTTTTTTTTTT
>CABHPR010144751.1:0-16799 GCA_902168415.1 Peromyscus melanophrys | reverse complement strand
TTTTTTTTTTTTTTTTTTTTTTTTCCGAGACAGGGTTTCTCTGTGTAGCTTTGCTCCTGTCCTGGAACTGTAGCCTAGGCTGGCCTCAAACTCACAGAGATCTACCTGACTCTGCCTCCTGAGTGCTGGGATTAAAGGCGTGTACCACCACCGCCTGGCTTCAGTCAGACCTTTTCATCGGTACCACCAACTTCCCAATATGACACAAACTTTTATTATTAATTATAAAAGCTTGGCCAATTGCTTAGGCTGGCCTTGAACTCAGAGATCTGCCTGCCTCTGCTTTCCGAGTGCTGGGATTAAAGGGGTGCGCCACCACTTTATTTATTTATTTATCTATCTATTTATTTATTTATTTATTTATTTATTTATTTATCTATCTATCTATCTATTTATTTATTTTTTCGAGACAGGGTTTCTCTGGGTAGCTTTGCCCCTTTCCTGGAACTCACTCTGTAGTCCAGGCTGATCTCGAACTCATGGAGATCGGCCTGCTTCTGTCTCCAGAGTGCTGGCATTAAAGGCATTTGCCACCACTGCCCAGCTATTTTTTATTTTTTTTTGGGTTTTTTTCCATTTATTGTATTGCTGGGACTAAAAAGATGACTCAGAGGATGTCTTAGTCAGTGTTCCATTGCTGTGAAGTGACATCATGACCATAGTAAGTCTTATGAATAAAAGCCTTTAATTGGGGCTGGCTTACAGTTTCAGAGGTTTAGTCCATTATCATCCTGGTGGGACATGGCAGCATGCAGGCAGACATGGTGCTGGAGAAGGAGCTTGAGAGTTCTTCGACTGGATCCACAGGCAGCTGGAAGGGAAAGTCACTGGGCCTAGCTTGAGCACTGAACCTCCAAAGCCCACCCCCAGTGACACACTTTCTCCAACAAGGCCACAGCTCTCAATCCATGTCTAGTAGCACAGCTCTCTAATGACCAAGCATTCAGATAAATGAGCCTATTCAGACGATTCCTGTTCAAACCACCATGGAGTGTAACCGCACTTGCTGCTTTTGCAGAAGACCTGGGTTTAGTTCCCAGCACTCAAATGGCAAATTACAGCTATCTGTAACTCTAGTTCTAGGGGATCTGTTGCTTTCTTCTGGCCACTATGGGCCCTAGGCTCTTGACTATTACATATACATACATGTAGGCACAATATTTATACACATAAATTAAAGATAATGTTTTGAAAACAATTTATTTTATTTTACCGATTGTGTATATGTATGCGTATGTGCAAGTGCCCAGAGGAAGGGAAGTGTGTGATCACTTGAAGCTAGAGTCACAGGTGGACAGTAGCTGCCAGATGTGGATTCTGGGATCCTGATCCACCAATAGATTAGTAGTTCTCTTAACCTACTAAGCCATCTCTCCAGCATTCAACGTTAAAAATCTGTCTGTCTGTCTGTCTATCTATCTATCTACCTATCTATTCATTCATTTATTTATTATTTTAGTGTGTGTAAAAACATGTCTGTCTGTCTATCTATCTATCTATCTACCTACCTATCTATTCATTCATTTATTTATTAGTGTGTGTGTGTGTGTGTGTGTGTGTGTGTGTGTGTGTGTGTTTGTGTAAAAACATCTGTGGGCACGGGGCTGCCATGGTACAAGACTGGAGGTTGGAGAACACCTGTGAGCCTGTTCCCTGTACCACACTGGGTCCTGATGCTTCACGTCAGGCACCTTCACTCACTGAAACATCTCACCCTTTTAGGTTTTTTACATTTTATTTTATTTTATTTATTTTTACCTTTTTACATTTATTTATATTTTGGGGAGAGGGCAGCCATGCCATAATGGCTATGTAGAAATTAGAGGACAATGAGGAGTCAATTCTCTCCTTCCATCATGTAGATTTCAGATACTGAACTCGGGTCATAGGGCTTGGTGTGACCATTCCTTACCTGTTTTTTGTTTATTATTTGGATAGAGGTTTTGTTTTGTTTTTTGTTTTGTTTTTTTTTTTTCCTTCTTTGTTTTTTGTTATTGGTGGTGGTTTTTTGAGAGACAGGGTTTCTTTGTGTAACCCTGGCTGTCCTGGATCTCACTCTGTAGACCAGGCTGGCCTCAAATTCACAAAGATTCACTTGCCTCTCTCTCGCTAGTCACTGGGATTAAGGCATCAGCCACCACCACCCCGCTGTCCAGAAGCTTCTTACTGATTTTTTTTCTTCAGTCTAGGTCTCACTCCGTAGCTCACACTGGCCTAGAATTCACTATATAGCACAGACTTCTCTCAAACTTGTGACAATCCTCCTGTGTCTGCCTCCCAAGGGCTGGTATTACAGGCATGCAACACTACGCCCAGCTGGTCTGCTTCCTTTCAATCCTTTCTCCACATTCTACCTGGCCCCTCGCATGGCTTCTTCTAAAGCTTGGCTCATGTCTACTTCTGGCTGCTCAGAATTTCTTTCAGTTCCTCAAATGGACTTTGCTCTGTTCCTTCCACAAATGCTGTTTCCTCCACTGGGGCTTCTCTTTCTTAGGACCACTTCCACTGGCTGGTTCTCTCTTTCGTTCCTTTCTGCCTCCAAGACCACTCCGAGTAAATCTCTGTGAGCCACTGTGTGGGCCCTGGGTACTGAACCTGGGTCCTCTTGCCTACCTCCAAGACCACTGGATGTCCCAGCTACCTGTGTCTCTGTGTGTCCTGTCATAGTGCATATCAGCCCCTGCTTTGCTGCTTTCAGTGATGTCTCCCTACGGACATGGGCTCTGTATTCTTCAGCTCTGTACCTTCAGATCTTAGCTGACCAGCCTGACCTCCAATAAGAATTCAATACATCTTTAATCACAGCGCTCGGGAGGTAGAGGCAGGCGATCTCAGTGAGTTTGAGGCCAGCCTGGTCTACAGAGTGAGATCCAGGACAGCCAGGACTGTTCAATACAGAAAGTCTGTCTCAAAAAACAAAAACAAAACAAAACAAAAAACCACAACAACAACAAAAATAAGAATTCAATACATTCATTTTGTTTTGTTTGAGACAGGGTTTCTCTGTGTAGCCTTGGTTGTCCTGGAACTCAATCTGTAGCCCAGGCTGGCCTTGAATGTACAGAGATCCACCTACCTCTGCCTCCTGAATGCTGGGATTAAAGGTGTGTGCTACCACTGCCGGGCTCAATATATTTATTTTAGATTTATTTATTTTATTTTCTGTACAAGTGTTTTGCCTGTGTGTGTGTATGACTGTGCATCATATTTGTACTTGATGACTAAGGAGGTCAGAGAGGGTGTTTGATACCTCCCCCCATCTCACCACACACACACACACACACACACACACACACCAAAACAGGAATGGTTGTGAGCCACTGTGTGGGTGCTGGAAACTGAATCTGTGTCCTCGCCAGAGCAGCCAGTGTGCTTAACAGCTGAGCCAGTTCTCTAACCCCAGTATTCTTTTTTTTTTTTCCTTTTCTTTTTATTAAGAGATTTTCTATCGTTTTACATATCAACCATGGATTCCCCTGTCCTCCCTCCTCCCAACCCCCAGCCTTCCCCCAACAACCCACCCCACATTCCCACCTCCTCCAAGGCAAGGTCTCCCCTGGGGAGTCAGCAGAGCCTGGTACATTCAGTTGAGGCAGGTCCAAGCCCCTCTTCCCTACACGAAGGCTGAGCAAAGTGTCTCAGCATAGGCCCTAGGTTCCAAAAAGCTGGCTCATGCACTAAGGACAGGTCCCAGTCTCACTGCCTGGGGCCCCCCTAAACAGTTCAAGCTAAACAACTGTCTCACTTATCCAGAGGGCTCAGTATTCTTTTTCTATCTACCTATTTTCTTTTTTTGTGGTGCTGGAGATTAAACCTGGGGCTTTGTACATACTGGCCAAGTGCTCTACCACTGAGCTGTATCACTGGTCCAATTCTCCCCCTTAAACATATATCTTGGGAGGTATTTCTTTTCTTATATAACTAATTTATATATGTAACCATCATGCTGAGTGTGTGGGAATGGGTAGGGGGGACCGGTTAACCTTGGAGCTTGCTAACCTACCAGTCTGGCTAATCAGTGATTTCCCAGCCAGTGAGAAACCCTCTCTCATAAAATAAGGTAGAGGGAGACACCTGATTGGCCCCTCTGGCCTTCCGTATGTGTAAGTATAAGCAAGCCTACCCAGATATATACACACACAACACACTCGTTGTGAGAGAATATCCTTTAAGCTAAGCCACTGCCATCTTGGAGAGTTTAGCTTCATCCCCTTTCGAAAGTTCTAGCTGGGCTTCTTGACTGTTTGCACCCTGATGGAGGAGCGGGGTGTTATGAGACCCTCACCTGAGTGTCTTAGCCTCCTTACCGCCTGTTATTGGTAATGCTGCCTTAGCTGCACATGACCACAGGCTGGAGAGCTAGAGTGTGTATAGGAAAGACCAGTGGAGGTGGGTCCATCTATGTGGGTAAGGGAGAGCCCTCACCCCTGCGGGATAAAGGTTTTAGAGGTCCTGCCTGTTGGGGTAGGCACACCCACACCCCTGCATGTCACCTCTCACCGACGCTCTGTAGGAAACCCGATAAACTCATTTTCCGGAATGCACTTTGGTGGAATTGTGCCTCGGTTAGTCACTGGGACCTTAGGAGAAGGGGGTACATGTTTTGTCATTGCTTATGTCTTCCCCCAGGGAAGGAACTTTAGCAATACTCACACAAAACAGAACAATAACTAACTTGTTGGATTGTTTTAAATAATTTTTTTTTCCAAGACAGGATCATTGTGTAGCCTTGGGTGTCCTGGAACTGAATCCGTAGACCAGACTGGCCTTGAACTCTGCCTCCTGAGTGCTGGGATTAAAGGCATTTGCCACCACCACCGGCAGATATATTTTTTTAAATGTGTCAGGGTGTTTTGCCTGTATGTATGTCGTTGTATCACATGCATGCCTGGTGTTCATGGAGGTCAGAAGAAGGCATCAGATCCCCTGAAACTACAGTTGTGGACAACTATAAGCTACCATGTAGGTGCTGGGAATGGAATCTGAGTTCTCTGTATGAGTAGCCAGTGCTCTTAAATGCTGAGACATCTCCTCAGCCCCTTGTTTGAAACAAGCCATATAGTTTGTCTTGAACTGAAGATGCTCTTACTTCAGAGCCCCACCAGGGCCAGGTTTATAGACGTACGTCACCATGGCCATGCCTGGTGTAAAACACATTGCTTTTAAAAGGCTGTGAGATGTCTCAGCAAATGAAAGCGTTTGCCCACAAGCCTGAATACCTGAGTTCATGCTCCATAGGCCCCTGTGGAAGGAGAGAACCAGTTCTTTTTTGTTTTTCACGACAGTCTTTCTCTGTGTAGCCAAGGCAGTCCTGGAACTTGTTCTGTAGACCAGGCTGGCCTAAAACTCAGCGATCTACCTGCCTCTGCCTCCTGAGTACTGGGATTCAGGTATGTGCTACCATGCCTGGTGAGGAAAACCAACTTTTAAAAGTTCTCTTCTGGCAGTGGTGGCACAAGCCTTCAAGTCCGGCACTCGAAAGGTAGAGGCAGGTGGATCTCTGTGAGTTCCAGGCCAGCCTGGTCTACAAAGAGAGTTCTAGGACAGCCAGGGCTACACAGAGAAACCCTGTCTCAAAAAACCAAGAAAAAAAGATTTGGAGAAAGTAGTACGTGTAATGAGGCTTTCTCTGTCCCGC
This sequence comes from Peromyscus melanophrys, assembly GCA_902168415.1. NCBI lineage: Eukaryota > Metazoa > Chordata > Mammalia > Rodentia > Cricetidae > Peromyscus > Peromyscus melanophrys. The sequence goes on along the minus strand of CABHPR010144751.1, from coordinate 11,161 downwards.
CAGCCAGCTCACAAATCACTACATAGAGAATTATTAATTATGAAAGCTTGGCCTTAGCTTAGGCTGGTCCCACTAGCTCTTATAACTTAAATTAACCCATTTATATTAATTTTTGTTTGCCTCGTGGCTGTTTACCTTTCCTTCATTCTGTATGTCCGACTCCCTCCACGTCTCAGTGGCGTCTGATGCACGCCTAGATTTATCTCCTACTTCCTTTTTCTCTGCCTGAAAGTTCTATCTATACCACCTGCCTAGCTATTGGCTGTTCAGCTCTTTATTAAACCAATCACAGTAATATATCTTCACACAATATACAAATATCATACAACAGGTACCTTTAATCCCAGTACCAGGGAGGCAGAGGCAGGTAGATCTCTGAGTTGGAGGCCAGTCTGGTTTACAGAGTGAGATCCAGGACAGCCAGAGCTACACAGAGAAACCCAAAATAGAGACCCTGTCTAAAAAAGACCAAAAAAAAAAAAAAAAAAGAGAGAGAGAGAGAGAGAGAGAAGTAATTTGACAACACCAACTTATGGATCATTGTCTGTGATTTGGATTGATATTATCTAGGAAAAATTGGTATTATCTAGGGAAACAGAAGATATTCATATCCTGTAGCTGATCAATTTCACCCCTAATGTACGTGATCCTTAAGTAACTTTGTGTTCAAAGTCATACGGTCTCTAATACAACAAAACCAGGAAAACATCTTGTTTACTTTTTTTGGAACCTTGGCCCAGGGTATTGTGCATGCTAAGTATATTCTTGGCCATCAACCTGCTCAGCTTCTCCCCAGGGCATAAGTAAGGTGTCAGCTTGCTCTCTTTGTGTGCATGGGCGAGTACACCTAAGTGTGTGTGTGCACTGATGTGTGTGAGTACCAATGCCTGCTCGACTTGGCCCAGGGTGAGAAGATCAGAGGACAGCCTCGGGTATCTGTCCTTACCTTCTACTTTGTTTGAGGTAGTTGTTTCCAGCTGTGTAGCCCAGGCTAGCTGGCCTGCAAATTCTGGGGGTTCCCCGAATTTCTGTTTGTTTGTTGTTGTTTTAAAGAGCTATTTTTATATTTCTGTTTATGTCTAGTTAGATCTATCTTATCTGTCTGTCTGTGCCAGTATATATATAGTGTGTGTGTGTGTGTGTGTGTGTGTGTGTGTGTGTGTGTGTGTGTGTCTCTGTGTGTCTGTGTGTCTGTGTGTCCCCGTGCGCGTGCTTAGATAGATCCCTTGGAACTGTAATTGTATGTGGTTCTCAGGCACCTGATGAGTTCTGGGAAACTCAAGTCTTCTGGAAGAGCAGCAAGTGTTTTTAATCACTGGCCCATCTCTCCAGCTACCTGTTTGTGTTTTTGAGGCAGGCTTTTAAGCATCCAGGGTGGACTGGAGTCTTGTATGGAGGTGAGCAGGACACCACTCCATAGTTAATATAGTGCTGAGATAGAACCCAGGTCTTGGTGCTGGAAACCAGAACCAGATTCAAAGCTCTAAGACAGGCTAAGACCCTTTTTTGTATCCCTGGCTAACTTAGAACTCTATGTAGGCTGGGCTGGCCTCAAACTTACACCAAACCTCCAGTCTCAGCCTCACAGGTGTTGGACTTGCCAATGTGGACCACCATGTCGACTTCATCAGGTCTCCATAGAAAGCTGAGCTGGGACAAAGCACAGTTGAACTGAGGTTCAGTAATGGGTGGTCACACACGCATTCAAACTCAGCACTCAGGAGGCAGAGGTCACTCTGGTCTACACAATGAGTTTCAGGCCAACCCAAAGATGCATCATGAGACCCTGTCTTAGAAAAAGAATGGGCGGGAGGGGTGGATCCGCAGTTAAGAATCACAGTGCTCTTGAAGAAGGCTGGTGTTCCTTTCCCAGCAACAACACCCAGCAGCTCCTAACTGCTGTAACTCCAGTGCCAGGAGATCTGATGCCTCTGGCCTCCATGTACATCTGTACTTATGAGCACACACACACACACACACACACACCCCTTTGTGATGTTTAGTCTGTGAGCTTCAAGCATGCCACCTTTACCTGCATGGATCCTCCATGGAATTATCTGATTATATCATGTGAACTATCCTCAGTTTTAAATAAAATTTAACTTAAAAGTATTTATTTTTATTTTAAATTACACATATGTGTGTGTATGTCTCTGTGTGGGTGGGTGTGTGCACATGATTACGAGTGCCTATGAAGTTCAGAGTATGCCCCTGGAATTAGAGTTACAGGTCCGGTGGTCATGAGCTGCCAGTTGTGGCTTTGGGGACCCAAACTTAGGTTCTCTGCAAGATCAGTGAGTATGCTTACCTCCTAAGATATCTCTTTAGCCACTAATTTAATTTTTTGTTTGTTTGATTGTTTTTGAGACAGGGTTTCTTTGGTATTCTTGGCTGTCCTAGAACTAGCTCTGTAGACCAGGCTGGCCTCAAACTCAGAGAGATCCACCTGCCTCTGCCTCCGGAGTGCTAGGATTAAAGGTGTGCACCACCACACCACCACCTGGCTTGAGCTAGGTTTTTTTGTTTTTGTTTTTGTTTTTTTTTTTGGCTTGATATTTTTATCTGCAGGGTCATATGCCACAGGGTCCTCCTGAGGCTGCACACTAGATGCATTGGGTTCTATCTCCTGCAGAGGACATGCCTGTTACTTTGGATTCTGAGAAAGATGCTCTCCCAAATGCCCTCTGCGCCGCCCCCCCCCCCCCCAGGCTGGGATTAAGGCTGGAGCCAATAGTGTATCACATAGCAACAATGGTAAAGAATGAGCGGCTGCTGATTGGAGCAGAGGCGCCCCTGCCACAGCAGGCAGAGCAGAGCTATTTTGAGATCTTTTAGGCAGCATTCCAGTCTGATAGGTCCACACATTGCCGCTATAGTTACCATGCATGGCCTGTGCTAAGGGACTACAAGGCACTGAAAAGACATCTTATTTGCATATGTTTCTTTTACCATCCATCCCTGAGAGCTCCCTTTTTGAATACAAAAGAACAATTTTGAGTCGTGGTTTTTTTTTTTATTTTGAGTCAATCAGAATGTATTTTCTTTCTTCTTTTTTTTTTCTTTTTCTTTTTGGTTTTTTGGTTTTTCGAGACAGGGTTATCTCTGTAGTTTTGGTGCCTATCTTGGAACTCGCTCTGTAGACCAGGCTGGCCTCGAACTCACAGAGATCCGCCTGGCTCTGCCTCCCGAGTGCTGGGATTAAAGGCATGCGCCACCGCCGCCCGGCTAGAATGTATTTTCTGTACAGTAAGCATACCACATATGTGTTGTGTGGAGCATATGTGTGTGTGGAGGGGTACACATGCCTGTACTGACTAGTTTTATGTCAGTTTGATATAAACCAGAGTCATTTGGGAAAAGGGAATCTCAATTGAGAAAATGCCCCTACCAGATTGGCCTATGGACAAGCCTATAGAACATTTTCTTGGTTGATGATTGATGTGGAAGGGCCCAGCTCCCTGCGGGTGGTGCTGCTCCCAGGTGATACAAGAAAGCCAGCTGAGCAAGCCAAGAAGAGCAAGCCAGTAAGCAGCACTCCTCCATGACCTCTGCATCAGCTCCTGCCTCCAGGTTCCTGCCTTGAGTGCCTGCCCTGACATCTCTGGATGTTAGACTACAAGCTGTGAGATGAGATAAACCCTTCCCTCCCCAAGTTGCTTTCGGTGATGGTGTTTATCACAGCAATAGAAACCCTCACTGAGACAGTGCCTGGGTGTGAGGTATGTGTGTATAGGCCAGAGGTTGATGCTGGCTGTCTTCCACTCTCACTTTTCATCTTATATTTTTGAGACATGGTCTCACTGGATACAGAATTCACCAATTGGCTGGACTGGATAGCCAGGAAACTCCAGGGATCCTTGTTTCTCTACCTCCCAGCACAGGGATTACAGGTACATGTCACCACACCTAGATTTTCTTGGGGGTACTAGGGGTCCAGACTCAGCTCATAGTTTATGTTTGTAGAGCATCCACTTCAACCACTGAGACATCTTTCTGCATCCTCTGTTAATATCATTTAACTTTTTTTTTTTAATTTGGTTTTCTGAGACAAGGTCTCACTACGTAGACCTGGCTGTCCTTGAATGCACTCTGTAGACCAGGCTGGCCTTGAACTCACAGAGATCCGCCTGCCTCTGCCTCCAAAGTGCTGGGATTAAAGGCATGCACCAAGATGCCTGGCTATTTTTCTTTTCTTTCTTTTTTCATTTTATGTGTTTAGGTGTTTGGACTGTATGCATGTTTGTGCACCACCACGTGTGCCTGATACGTTCAGAGGCTGGAGGCCAAAAGAAGGTTTCGAATTCCTTAGAACTGGAGTTACAGACGGTTATGAGGGGCCATGTGGGTGCTGGAAATCAAACCCGGGTCCTCTGGCAGAGCAGCCAGTGTTTTTAAACTGCTGAGCCATCTCTTCAGCCTTCTAATTTTACAGAAAAGATATTAGGTATGTGTGTGTGTTTATGTACAAAACGTTCCTGTCCCTCTTTTCCTCCCTTTCTTCCTTTCTACATCTCATCTTCCCTCCCTCCCTCCCTCCCCCCCTTCCTTCCTTCCTTCCTTCCTTCCTTCCTTCCTTCCTTCCTTCCTTCCTTCCTTCCTTCCTTCCTTCCTTCTTTGCTTCCTTCCCATATTCAACAGATGCTCATGCGCATAGGATTCTGTGCCAGTCTCCAAACCAGGTGAGTGAGGAATGGAGGATCTTCTCTACAGTGCAGTAGTTCGGTAAAAAGAGACCTCCACCCAGCAGGCAAAATACTTGCTGTGCAAGCTTAAGGAGCAGGGTTTGGATTTCCAGCAACCAAAAACTGCTGAGCAGGTATGAGAGCCTGTCTGTAACCTCAGTGGTTAAGAGGCAGATACAGATGATTCCCCAAAGCATGCTGGCTACCTCAACTATCCAAATCAGGTACCTCCATGTTCACGTGATAGACGCTGCCTCATTGTATACAGCGGAGAGTGATCCAGAAATGTCCTGGATATCATCCTCTGTTCATCTTATTTATGTATTTATGTATGTATGTATGTATGTATGTATGTATTTATGGTTTTTTTGAGACAGTTTCTCTGTGTAGCTTTGGTGCTTGTCCTGGATCTAGCTCTGTAGACCAGGCTGGCCTTGAACTCACAGAGATCCACCTGGCTCTGCCTCCTGAGTGCTGGAATTAAAGGTGTGTGCCACCACCACCGGGCCTCATCTTATTTTTTTCAGAAGGTTCTCACTATAGAGCTTGGGATCCCCTCCATTCATTATCCTTTTGCCTCAGTCTCTCAGGTGCTGACACTACAGGCTTTGCCTCTGTACTTGACAGAGGGGGCTTTATAGGAAAGGGAATATATGGGGCTGGAGAGATGGCTCAGCGGTTAAGTTCACTGGCTGCTCTTCCAGAGGACATGAGTTCAATTCCCAGCAACCACAAGGTGGCTCACAACCATCTATAATGAGATCAGGTGTCCTATTCTGGCATGCAGGCATACATGCAGCTAGAACACTCATATATATATATATAAAGTGGGGGGGAATATAGGTGGGTTTGGTGGTATGAATGAAAATGGCCCCCATAGGTCATCTATTTAAATGCTTGGTCCCCACTGTTGGGGAAGGATTAGGAGGTGTGGCCTTGTTGTAGGATGTTGTTTTTGAGGTTTCAAAAGTCTGCATTTTCTCAGTCAGTTCTCTCTCATCTTCCTGCTTGTCAGTTAGGATGTAAGCTCTCCGCTCCTGTGCCATCTGCCCGCCTGTCTGCCTGCGGCCATGCTCCCCGCTGTGATGGCCATGCACTCAGCCTAGGAAACTGTACGTCCCTAATAAACTCTTCTATAAAGTGACTTGGCTCTGCTTTTTTGTCACAACAATTAGAAAGTCGCTGAGACACTGGGCATGGTGGCTCCTTCCTGTAATTCCAGCATCAGGAGGCTGACACAGAGGATTGCCACAAATCTGAAGGGAGACACACTGAGACCCTGTGTCAAAACCCAAGTAAACCAGCATACCAGCTCGCGTCTTTAATCTCAGCACTCACGAGGGAGAGGTAGGCAGATTTCTGTGGACTCCAGGCCAGTAATGGCTACATTATGACACCATACCTCAAAATAAATAAACACATAAATAAATAAGTCATATTTGTTATCTGTAATGGTTAATCTTTACTTGTCAACTTTACTCCATCAGGAATGAACTGAGAGACAAGGCCCTGGGTACACCTGAAAGGGAATTTGTTTGTTTGTTTTGGTTTTAGATAAACTGGGAAAAGTTACCCTTGCAATGTGAAAGATGTCTCTCAGTGATTGCCCAGGTACAAGGAAATCACAGGGAAAAGTTTTTGGTTTTGCCTTTTTGACTTCATGTCTCACTGGCAAATCCATCTGTCCTGTTGCTGCTGCTGCTGCTGCTCTGTTCTTTGCTGACACCAGAACTCTGTTTCTTTAGCCTTCCAGCATGGACTGAAGACCAGTGGTTCTCCAGGATTCCTTTGGGTTTTGGCAGGTTGGGATTGCTCAGACAGCCAAGTTCATGCATTAAGCAGCCACTGCTTTTCAGCCTTTCCAATATGAAGACAGACATTGTTGAAGTACAGTTTATACCAACCCAATATATCTCCTTACTTATCCCCTCCCTTTATTTCTATGATTAAGGGTCCCACTATGTCTGTCTTGAAACTCACCATGTAGACCAGGCTGGACTTGAACTCACAGCTTCACAGGCCTGCTTCTGCCTCCTGAGTGCTGGGATTAAAAGCATGTGCCATTATACCAAACTAAATCTCACTTATTTATTTTATTTTTTTGGTTTTTTGAGACAGAGTTTCTTTGTGTAGCTTTGGAGCCTGTCCTGGAACTCACTCTGTAGACCAGTTAAAGGCGTGCGCCACCACTGCCAGGTTAATCTTTTTTTTTTAAACAAACAAACAAACAAACAAAAAAACATAGCTGGTGCATGCACTCGGGGGTCAGAGGCAGGCAGATCTCTGTGAGTTCGAGGCCAGCCTGGGCTACATAGTGAGTTCCAGGACAATTAGGATCCTGTATTGAAAAACAAAACAAAACAAAATTTAAAGATGAGCTGGCTGTTTCCCAGGCTGGCCTTGAAATTCCAAACTTTCAATCCTTTGCCTCTGTCTCCTTAGTGCTGGAATTTACAGGTATCCCACATTCAGCTTCTTTTTTAACCAATTAAGTTCATAGTTCAGTGCACTTACATGTATTTACATCAACTCCAGAATGTTCTTATTTTCCCAAACCGAAACTCTGTATCTGTAACTCTCCACAATTCCTTGCTAGTGTGTCCTAGCAAGAACCGTCTTGTCTGGTGCTTCCAGGAATTGGACTAATCCAGATGCCATTAAGTGGCGATTTCTTCAGAATTGAAACATTTCTTTCTGGAGGAGGCTTATTAAGACCTGGAAGTAAACCTGGGTGGTGGTGCATACCTTTAATCTCAGCACTTGGAGGCAGAGGAAGGAGAAGAGCTCTGAGTTTTGAGGCTACAGTCTGGGCTACAGAGTGAGTTCTAGGACAACTAAGGCTACAAGGCTACACAGAGAAACCCTGTCTCAACAAACAAACAAACAAACAACAACAAAAAAGGGCTGGATACAGAAATGAACTGTGGTCCCCATACCTGTCGATCATGTGGAGAGTATCTTGGCCTCCACAAAACATAACTGATGGGCACACACTAGGATAATGCCTTCCCTCCTCTGCTCTTATATCCACAATCTAGGGTTCCCATCTATGGCAATCATCAGGACCCCTGAGAAAGTGAATTATTCATGCGGAGGTTTCAGTGGGCTATAATTCCATTTTTATTCTTCTAATAGCTTGTGTCATGAATGCATGCATGAGTATGAGATCTTGTGTGTACATGCAATGTAAAGACCAGAAGTCAATGCTGGATGTCTTCCTCTATTCCTCCCCATCTTATTTTTTGAGGCAGAGTCTCTTACTGAACTTGGAGCACACCAGTTTGGCAGGACTAGCTGGCTACCAAACTCCCGAGTTCTTGTATCTTTGTCCTCCACAATGTTAGAGTTACAGGTGTGAGCTATCATGTTTTTTGGGGGTGAAGGGTGGGCTTGGAGTCATCTTGGGCCTTATGCTTGTGTGGCAACTTTTCCAACTGGGCCATCTTACTAGGCCTCCTTTGAGTTATGTACAATTCTTTCCTTTTCATTGATTTATTTTTCACAGGTTTGAGTCTCTATCACTCAGGCTGGTCTCCATCTTGAGATCCTCCCTCCCTCCATCCCTTCTGGGTTCCAGAGGATAGATCGTGAGGTGGTGAAGGTCTGTGGAGTGGTCACTGTGTACCAGGCACTGTGGTATTACTATCCTCCCCTTACCCTGTGATGGGGATGGAGCCCAAGGCTTTGTGCAAGTTAACTGCATGCTCTACCACTCAGCCATAGAATAAAGTAGGCCTGATTATGAAACTCACCTTACAGGTGACTAATTTGCCTAAGTCACATAATTTCTAAATGATAAAGCCAGATTTCAAGCCCAATTCTTTCTGAATTCATTGTCCTTACTCTTACCTGCTAGTCTCTGTTGTCTTCTGGGTCCCCCAGTTGACAAGAGACAACTTCTTTTTTGTAAATGTTTTTTCTCTTTTTTTAATGCTGGGGATAGATCCCAAGATTCACACCTATCAGACAGCTACTCCAAAAAGTTATAGCCCCAACCCAGTGTCCACAGCTTTTTTTCTTTTGGGTGTCTCTTTGTAGTCCTGGCTTTCCTGGAACTCTGTATAGATCAGGCTAGCCTTTAACTCCCAGCTACATGCCTCCCTCCATCTCCTGAGTGCTGGGATAAAGGCATGTGGCACCATGCCTGGCCATCACAGTCTTAATCTACACACGAAACTCCACAGTTCTTGATTACATTAGATATAATCCCACTTTTAAAAAGATTTATGAGTGTTTTGTCTACATGTATGTATGTGGACCACATGCATGCCTGGTGCCCTTGGAGTTCAGAAGAGGGCATAGGGTCCCTTCAAACTGGAGTTATACAGATGGTTGTAAGTTGCCATGTGGATGCTGGGAATCAAACCTGGGTCTGCTGGAAGAGCAGCCAATGCCAATGCTCTTAATCATTCAGTGGTCTCTCCAGCCCCCAAGATCCTGCTTTTTTTTTTTTTTTTTTTTGAGATTGGGTCTTTCCATGTAGCCTTGGCTGTCCTGGAAATCATTATGTAGAACAGGATGGCCTCAAACTAACAGATCCCTTGCCTCCTCTTCCCAAGTACTGGATTTAGAGGCATGTGCCACCATATCTGTCCCACTTTTGATGTGGCAGAGGTTAACCGTAGGGTCTTGTTCTTGGCCTGCCTTCATGTCCACCTCTGTGCCCCGACTCTCCAAGTACCAGGATTACAGGTGTGTATAAATCATGTCCAGTCTTTGTGACGCTGATTGAACCCAGGGTCTTGCATTCTAGGAGAACAGTCTGCCAACTGAGCCCCATCACCAGCCTGTCCCGTAACAGTTTTAAGAAGGCACCTCGTGAGTCACGTGTGGTAACCTACACCTTTCATTATAGCCCTCGGGGACTGCAACTGCATGTTCAAAGCCAGCCTGGACATTTAAGGAGACATGTCTCAAAGTGAAAATCAGAAACACTTCGACTTGGGGGTTGGGAGGTAGCTAGCTCCACAGCAGAATATTTGCCTAGTTGAGCCAAGCCCTGGCTTCAATTTCTAGGTACTGTATGTATTTTTTTTTCTGCCCACTAGTTTGCCTGAACTAGGTTTGAAGATCACAAGACAAAATTTATTAGAGCTGCTTCATAGGATCATCAGTTCTAGATGTTTGTTCATTTTTCATTAGTTCTTTCACTCTACCACATGGCTCTGGGAATCTGGTCTTCAGATTTGGTGGCATTCACCTTATCCAGCTGAGCCACCTCACCAGCCTCAATTCTAGTCTCTCTCCCCCTCTCTCTTTTTCTTCCTGAAAGCATCTCTCTGTGTAGCCCTGGCTGACTTGGAACTTGCTCCGTAGACCAGACTGGTCTGGAATGCAGAGACCCACCTGCCTGCCTCTGCCTCCTGAGTGCTGGGATTAAAAGCGTGAGTGTCCAACCCCCCAGCTAATTCTAGTTTCTCAAACTATTCTCTTAGAAGTAAAACATCTGCAAAAACTGAGGAAGTCCAGATGAATGACAAAACAGGGTAAGATGTGAAATATGAGAAAATATGCCTGATGAGATGGTTCAGCAGGTATAGAAACAAACTGCTAAACCTGACCTCTCCAGATTGTCCTCTGACCGCCACACCTGGGCCATGGGCATACATGTTCACACACTTATACATACCAACAGAGACACATGAAATAACTGTAATTAAAAAAACAAATCTGAGAAATAAAGTTTATTTTCCTGGCAGTGCTGGTGACTGAATTTAAGGTCTCAGGAATAGTAGGCAAGCCCACTACCCATCCAATCAGTAATGGCTTGAAAGTTTCCCTTAGTGTCACTTAGAACCTTGCCATGTTCCCTTGCTTTCAGGATGCTAAACACAGAGAAATCCTATTTTGAGGAACCTAAAAGCGTGGTCCCTGCTTTCTGCTGCGAAATTAGGCTGCCTCACACACTGGACTTCATAAGACCATTTCCTCACTTTCTTCTATCTTTAGCACTATCTTTAGCACTTAACATTTTTGTCTTCTCCTATGTTTACATTACTTTTAAGGTACTACATAACATGGTCTTTTATTAAGCTCACTCGTTAAGAGAGGGTTGGAAATACCCCCCAAAGGATCTTGGAAGTTTCAGGCAGATTCAGAAAAACAGTTCTCAAGGCTTTTTTGAGAGTGGTACCTAGTAAGGATGTGTAGACACGTGAAGGGCAAAAATGCATGCGAGGTCTAGTACTGGATAGCCTTCCACTAGCTGTGGTTTTTCCCCCGTTTTTGTAATTATCAATATTTTCGTAGTCCAAATTTTTCCTTTTGAATCAGATCTTTCAGAGAAAATGGAAAGGACTCGCAGTGTGACTTTGGGAAATGAATCGCTCCTTTCGAGAAGGCGATGATGGGGATGCAATGTGTTTCTATCCCGAAACACAGCAGGTGCCTGGCGGATTTAAAAGGGTTCTAACATCAACCTGCGCGGGCAAAACTCAAGCGCTCCGACCGTGTCTTTGCTCCTCCATGGAGCAGCGCCC
>CABHPR010144750.1:13899-43397 GCA_902168415.1 Peromyscus melanophrys | reverse complement strand
GTCAGGGAAGGAAGCCCATTAGCTGAAGGGAGTTAAAAGAAGGGGAGGAGGTGAGAAGGGCTAAGCATGTTAGCATGGACTTTGAAATACATTGTGGTGACATTTTATTTGTGCTGAAATGTGGTAATATTTTATTTGTGCTTTAATAAATAAAGCTTGCCTGGAGATCAGAGGAAAAAGGCAGTCACAACACAGAAGTCATGCAATGTTAGCACATGCCTTTAATCCTATCACTCGGCAGGCAGGATCTCTGTGTGTTCAAGGCCACACTGAAAACAGCCAGGTGTGGTAGCACATGCCTTAAATTCCAAAACTAGTTAACCATGGAGGTCTGGAGGTCTGTACAGACAGACAGGAAGTGATTAAGCTATGTAGAAAGAGGAAGTGAGGTAGCTGAACGGAGAGAGCAAATCAGATGGCAGAACAGCAAGGCACATAGATGTGGGTACACAGGAAGTAACTCGCATTTGGAAGCTGCAGAGTGAGGTAAGGTTGATGGCTTTCCCTATTTCCCTGATCTCTCCCAGGATTTCACTCATATATCTGGCTCCATGTTTTTTTACTTAATAAGACCATTTAGAAATTTGTCTACAATGTATAACAGGTACTTGTGGTACTGAGGGAGCATGAAGGCTATTATGAGCTTTGGTATGCTAATAGGCACCATAAGTAGCTAGATGTTCTTTCTTCTAGAGGTAAGGGAAATGACTCCTTTTGATAGAGGGGAACCATTTTCACAAATTCCTGAGGAATGCTGGCTTTGATCTAACTGAAAGAAATCCTTCTGTAGTTTAGGCTGAGCTCATTTCTGGATATTTGGACTACCTTTTAGAGTTTGGGAATTGGAGTTTCCTTTGAACCTGATAATACTTGTCATTATGAGATACAATGTAATCAAACCACAGTAATTACCATATCAAACATCTTAAAGTTGTATCTTTTCTTTAGGTGAATGTGTCCAAAATTCCTCTTTTTTAGCTATTTTGCTACAAGCTAGGTGTTATTTTCTAATTGTTGTCACCCTATTGTGAAGTAGAACAAGAAGACCTATTTTTTCTGTTTCATGGAAACATTGTACCCATTTTCCAACCTCTGACTATATCCATTCCTCTAGTAGCCACTGCTGTTTTGTTAAGAACTTCTTTCATTTCCACATGAGTGAAGTAATAAGTAAAATTCTGAAATTTTAAAATATAAATTCTAGTATATATCAGGATTAAATGTGCATTTTCACCAGAGTTCAGTCAGCTGAGTCATGTTGATTTCTGTTGAACTTTTAGTTCTTCATTCTCAAATGTATAATTCATGTAGACTTTCTCTACACTGCTCTTCATCAAGTAAATAAGAAACACCATGATCTTCAGGTGTCAATGTCCATTAACTTTAGATGGGACATATAAACACATTTTACATTGTTATTACTGCACAGAATTTTCTTTAGACAAACTAAGTTTTATACTGCAAGTAGATTTTATTTTGTTTTTGATTTTAGAATAACTTACACCTTTAATCTTGACTTTAATAGGGTATTTGTCCTTATCAATTTTAATATCCAACCTTGGAAAGAGATTGCAGGTCATAATTTTTAACACTTTGTTTCTTTATATGTACACAGGTATGTACGTATACATGTGCACTATGTGTGTGCCTGGTATCTTCAGAGGCCAGAATACCAGATCTCCTGAACTGAAGTAGCAGGTGGCTGTAAGTCAACATGTAGGTGCTGGGATCCGAACCCAGGTCCTTGAAAGAGCAATCAGTGCTCTAAACATCTGAGCCATCTCTCCAGTCCTGTAAACATTATTTCTGCATTTAGATAAAATGTGAATGAGAACAATGTATGATTCAAATACTTAAAATATAAATATGTATTAAATATATATAAATATTTATATTTATATAAATATATGCTACATTTAGCTTCTTTAAACAATATATTATAGCTATAAAGAATAAAATATGAAGTATAATTAAGGAAAAACAGATAATTACGTCACTTCCTCTGTTCTTCTCTTCTAGGTCGCGGTAAATACTCTGAAAATAATTCAAGGGAAATGACAGGAGCCCAGAAGCTCAAAAATAGAAATAAGAGATATAGAACTTAAGGGTAGACAGGGTGTTAGATTTCCTTTTTCTCTCCCATACTTCATACAGGGTACCAGGGAATTCTAAAGTCTGGAAATGCCGACAGGTAGAAGAGAAATTCAAGAATGCCTGCTCCCTTAGCTCAACAGTCTCGAAAGGAAAAGCCTAGTAAAGGCGTACTGGGAAATTTTAACTAAATAAAAGAAGCCGAGGAATCACTCCAACAGCTACTTCTGCCTGGGCATCACAGGGCACCTGACCCTCCTTTCCTGGTCTTCCTTCCAGAGCTCCACTAGCAGATAATCCTAGCAGTTGCAGTCAACTCTGATATCTTTCTACACTTGCAGCACAAGAAGAAGCAGTTAAAGGGGCTCCAGTGTGCTGATGTGCTGCAGAAGGTGGCATCAGAAGATCATGTAGCTCAGGGAAGAAACTTCTACCCTCTTAGAACTAGGAGTGATAGAATTGAAACACCAGCAATGCCAAAAGAATTGAGTGTTCAAAATTGTACGGCATGGCTCTAAACATGAATGTGTCACGCAAACCTGTGCCTACAAAGCAAGGAAGAACAAACAGAATAACCAGCAGGACATCTAGAAAATAGAGATTTAGAAAACTGAAGGATCTCTAACATTATTATCGTCATCTAAGATACAGTCCAAAATAATTCATATCAAGAACAAAGAGCTCATTATCTGAAAGAGAAAATCAACAGATGTCCAAGTCAAGATGAATCAAAGGTTAGAATGATATGAGAAATATTTTTAAAGTTTTTTTTTTAAACACTCATGACAAAAATTGATGAAATAATCAGTAAATACCATTTGGAAGCAAGATTTAAACATTTTAAGTTCTAACCACACTATAAAAATAACCAAATGGTATTTAGATAATGGAAAAGCACAGTAACTGAGACAAATTCTTCACCAGATAAAATCGAATATTGTAACAGAAATGAAAGAGATAGCCTTAGGTAACATGAAAACAGATCACTATAGTGTCTGCTGTCTGGACAATAGGAAAAACATAAATTTAGACAGTGAAGTACATCCCAGGAGCATATAGAGTGATAGCAAGAGGGTTAACACTCATTTTGTAGACATCAAGAAGAAGACGGAAAAGTGTATGGAGTTGGGAAAATATATTCAGAGAATCATGGCTCTGAATTTCCTAAGTAAAGAAAAACATGAAGGTAATAGATACAAGAGTTGGAGACAATCTCAAGTCAGCCAAACCTAAGGAAATCCACAGGAAACCACATTAAATTATTCTTGTGACAGTGAAGACAGACAGGAACCTTAATAACTGCCAGAAAAGCCATGCATTATTCATAGAAGAACCCATTCCAAGGAGAACGTGTTTCTTGTCTGAACGGAGGCGGCTGGAAGGATTTGTAACACATCAAGAGAAACAAATCTCAGTTGCAAAGCCTACCTCCATGGAGGTGACCTTCAAAAACAGAGGAGAAACAAAGATATTCTCAGATGAACGTGTATCTACTTGTAAAGAAATACTAAAGGAAGCTATCAAAATAGAAAAAAAAGAACAGTAATAGGAAAAAAACCACATTTCAGAAACGAAAGAGCATTACAACAGCTGAAATTAAGAGAAAACAGACTGTCTTTATATGGGGACTTTTTTCAATAATAATTTAAAAAGTAACAGTGTTTGATGTGGCAGTCCATGAATGCTAAGGAAATAAGACAAATTTAAAAGAAGAGAAGCTAAAGGAATGTAAATGAAAGTAAGTTTTCCAAACTTGGCTCAAAGATCTAAAATGCCAAATCTAATAGGTGGTTTCAATATTTGACAAGAAATCAACCCGACCCTCCTATGAAGTGATTAATGGAAACTGATTGCATCACACCAGTCGATTCAGAAAGGGTATCTGGCAAAGTTCAACTTCTGATTCATGATAAAGGTCTCAGGCAGGCATAACGGCATATGCTTTTAATTCAAGCATTTTAACCCCAGGTAGGCAGGTCTCTATGAGATGAAAGCCAGCCTGGTCTACATAGTGAGTTCCAGGGCAGCCAAAGCTACACAGAGAGATCCTGTCTCACAAACAAACAAATAAACAAACAAAACAAAAGTTCATTAAACAGGCTGATAAATAATGGGAATCTCTTACAGTTCTGAAGTCTGACATGAAGATGCTGGCAGCATCCCTTTCTGCAGAAGGTCCATTTTCTGGTTTTTGAGGTCTTTGCCTTAATCACTTAGCACCTACCAAAGTTCTCACTTGATTATCACATCACCTTGGGGACTAGGGATTTCACCATATGAATTTTGTGGCACATAAGCATTCAGTTCATAGGAATGTCTATTTAAAAATATCCTCCAGCCAGGATCATACTTACAGTGAAAGACTGTTTCCCCACTAGGGCTGAACATGAGATAATTTTTTGACACCATGCTAGACGTTCAGAAAAGAAAAAATACATAAGTGCCACATGCATTATGAAGAAGAAAATAAAGTCATCCCCACTTGCAGATGAAATGGATATCTAGTGAATTTTAAGCCATCAACAAATTTCTCTAAGAGGTAATAGGCAAACTCAGCAAGATGGTGGGCTATAAGTTCAAAGAATAAGGACTGATCCCACTTCTACAAACTGAAAGTAACTATGCAGAAGTGAAACCTGCAAAAGAGAGGAAACACATAGTTCTGTAATAAATATACAAGATGTGTGTTGAAATATAAACTGTATTGAATGAAGAAATCAAAGGCAATCAGGCAACTGGACACCTACATCTTATTATTCATGAATTGGGAGACAAAGTTGTCAGTTATTTACCAACGGCACCATTTACTGACTTAGTGCAATTCTTATCACACCTCTAGCAGAGTCTTGTAGACACAGAAAGCTTACTTTGAAAATTATATGGAAAAATATGGGTTGAAAATAGAGAAAACAATCTTGAAAAAGAGTGTGAACAGAATTATTCTGTAAGTGTATTGCTATGCAGCTATAGAATTTAATCTATATGTTATCTGCAAAGAAATAGGTTAGTATAGGAAATATGTTATCTGCAAAGAAATAGGTTAGTATAGGAAACCCAGATATACGATTACCAAAATAACCAAAGTTACTTTCTATGAAGTAGAAGGAACTACATATGAGAAGAAAAATTTTTCAAACAACTAAAAACAACAACAGCAAAATACAACAAAACCCCCCACAAAACCCTAAATTCTTGTTTATAAAGTGTTTTGTTGACTTAAAAAATGTAAAATGATATAATTTTTAGAGAAAATTATTTACGATAAATAACTTAAAAAAGATTTCTCAGACTTGAACCCAAACCAGGAGTTATAAGAGGAAAAATTGGTAAATTGAATAACATAAAAATCAAAGGCATTTTCTTTGTAACAGGATGTCAATGTAAGATTCAGACTTGGTAAATATTTACAAATTATGGTAAACTAAGAACTGCTTCATAGAAACATTATTTTTCATAATAAAATTTGGAAACCTTTAATGTTCTTTAAAGAAAGACTGAATGACACACAAACAACAAACACACACACACACACACACACACACACATATAACACAACTACTCATCAATTGTCAGTAAAAAAGAACTATTGATATAAAGCTAATCTTAGAAGATACTGAATGAACGAACCTATTGATATTAAGTTCACAGAATATCATAATTATAGAGATGAGGAATGTGATATCTTTTTTAGGATTTAGGGGGAGGGGTGAGGAAGGCTTTCATAGGACTATAAAAACTTATTACAGCAAAGTGATGATGACATAATATGAAAAAGATATAGCTACGTGTTCTGCTTGTAGCAGTGGTAGTCTGAAAATATGGGATATACTTGCAATACTGTTGATGCATTCACATTGGTGTATGTAATCAATGAAATCTCATTAGCTTTATGTGTTGTATGAAGGCCAACTTTCAAGTTTTAACACTGAAGGAAACTGATTAAAAATTGCACAAGACATATGCTTCAAAATAAATAAATGAAACATTAAAGACATTGGGGTCTATTATAGTCATTCTTTCCCATGAAAGTATGTCAGGTAGCAAAGTGTGTGAGGGGCTTTCAAACATCACACCTACAAAGTTGCACTTGACTCCTATCCTTTGGCTACTACATCATCAAATCTCTCTGAGTCTGACACATATGCAGAACACTATGTTACTTCAGAGAAATTTACTTCACTTGGACTGCTAAGAACAGAGTGGGTACAAGTAGACACTTTTACATTCATGAGAAAGAATTCACAGCTTTTCTAAGGAGTTAGGCATTCAGTGTAAAATGTCAGACAATCACTTCAGATGAATATAGAAAACACAGAGAAAAACAAATATTTTAAAGCTTTCTACCACGCACAAATTCTTTACTAATGGTATTTAAGAAAAGATTCCTTTTAAAAGTTGAAAATGGACCCAGAAAGACAAATATGATATGTATTCACTTAGAAGTGTATAGTAGCCATTATGTAATCAAGCTACAATCCACAGACCCAGAGAGGTTAGGTAAAAATAGGGGATTTATGGGGATGCAAGGACCTCCCTGGGAAGGAGAAATAGAATAGATTTTGATGGTGGCCTGTGGGGGTGGATGGAGACTAGAGCTGGAGGGATTATGTGTAAAGGGACATGAACAGAGAGAAAGAGAGTGCAGGAAGAGACAGCTGGAATTGATGGGCATTGGGGGGGGATTCAGTGACAATTTCCTGGAATCTATGAGGGTGACTCTAGTGAGGACTCCTAGTAATGAAGTGCATACCTTTTGTAGTAAGGAAAAGAAGGCTTCCAGTGATAGGCCAGGGTTGTATTCCATTGAGTTGCTGGCTGAGAGAATCTCTTGACCATTATCTCAATGGAATTACCAAATTTGCAACATCAACAGTGGCAGTAAGATACTGAATATGATTTAATCATAAATGCTATCGTTTATGAATTAGGCAGATAAAAGTCCTTAGATTAGCACAAATAATGAGAAAGTGACTAGTCACAGGAAAGTACTCAGAAAATTCAGAATAAGCAATATTTCACCTACCATAAAAATCCCCATACAACAAGAAAACACTGTCAGCTACAGTAGCTTCCAAAACAACAGAAATAAACTTGGGCTCTTAGAAATGAATACAAAAACCAACAAAATAAGAAAGAGGACTGTTTTAGATTAAAAAAAAAACAACTATCAGAACAAACAGATTTCATACTTGCCATTGACTGATTCTGAATTCAATTTTCAAAGGGATGAAAATAACTCGAGATTTAAATTACATTTATGTTAGAGGCTACTGCTGTGTTGCTAATGTCCACAGGTGTGAGAATGGTATTGTGGCCATAAAAGATAAACATTCCCTTCCCTGCTGTATGGAACTGAACATCAACATATTTAGAGACAAAAGTCTTAATGCCTAAAAAATATTTGAAGACTTGTCAGGTAAAAAATATAAAGTGCACATGACCAGATAAGGCTGCAGACTGAGGTGGGGGTGCAGCTCAGTTGTAGAGTATTTGCCTAGGGTACTGAAGGTTCTGACTCTGAAGACTGGGGTAGGAGTGTGTTGCTCAGAAGTAGAGCATCTGTCTAAGACACTCAAGGCCCTGGGATGGATGCTTACTACTACAACAAATGAATTAGACAAACAGGAAACATATGTACACCGGAAGCAGCAAGGTAAAAATGAGTCTAGGGAAAGGAAAGTCAGCCTTATACTATTTCATTGTTTCTGAAGACTCCAACATTTAGTTGGAGGGAATAATAAAAGTTTTAAGTGGCTATGTATGGTGTAAAAAAAAAAAGAAAGAAAGAAAAAGGTATTAGTTGTCTATGTAGTACTTTGCTTTGTTATAAATCACTATGTTTAACAGGAAGTTTTAATTAAAATGTAAAGCAGATCGGAGCAAAAATGTTACTGCTTTCAGAGCCAATATTTGTGTGTCATGGTTAGATTCATGTGCTGGTATTTGTGTAGGATTCTAGCATTAGTTACCTTAGAGTCTCTGCATTTCCACAGGCTTGAAATAGCTCATTAAAAATGAAATATTTGCAGTTGCCTACTGAAAATAATAAGAATAGAGATTTTATATTATATAAAAATAATAAGGATATAGGATGTACATTGCAAAAATAATTGGATGAGTATGTGGTTAACATGTACACATAAAACTGTGTTGGGTAACAGAAAAATATAGATTAATGTTATGGAAAATTCTACTGAATCTCTAACTTAAGAAGGTTGTTAGCACTTTTAAAAATAATAACCTTCCATGGAACAATAATTTCTTATTTCAGGGAAAGTACTGGTGAATGTAAGAGCCACAGAATCTTGGAACAATGCAACATTCACCATTATGTCAGATAGCTCAGTAGCCAGTAGTTTCCACACTCAGCTATGAAACAGAAGTACTGAAGGACTTTGTTGACTATACAGAATTTTAGGCTTTCCTCTCTCCCTGTTACATTAGATTCTAAAGAAATCACTGCCAGGAACATACCTACTTTTTAAGTGCCCCTCAGTGATTCCAAAGCACAGTTAGAAATAGTAGGCATTGTCCAAACACTGAGGCAGTTTCCTTTTAAAAAGCTAATTTCTGTATGCTTAAAAACTTCTCAGTGCAACAGATAAATACCATGATTGGCTGTGGCTTTCTACAACCAATCAAAATATAGAATTATGGAGTCTAGTCTCAGTGGATATCTCCACAAAATCCTCCTGCATCTAAGGCATTGGGGACATTAAAGAAGAAGGGGGCAGAAAAATTGTAAGAGCCAGAGGATCTGGAAGGTTGCTGTGAGATTGTGTCTCCTAGTAACATCAGAGGCTATGCACATACGGTCTCATCAATATGACTACTAAAGCATGAGCTGAAGAAGGACAACAATAGACATGCCACAGTGGATAGAGGAAAACCTAGGAGTTCTTAACAATATACAAAGGACTTCAGCTACCTCAGGAATGCTGAGGTGGAGAAATAGTCTTCCCCAGAGAAGAGCACATCAACTGGTTATACAGTACCAAATGGCCAACCCTGAAAATATTCATACAACTAACATTATATAGACTGAGCCCATTATATTTAGAAAATATATTTATCTACATAGACATTCATGCATATATAACAACAATGTATTTAAAAGAGGCCAGGAATTTGAAAGGGAGCAAGGATGTGTATATGAGAGGGTTTGAAGGGAGGAAAGGGAAGGGGAAATGATATAATTGTATTATAATATTAAAAACAAGAGAAAAAAATCTGAAAATTCCATTAAACTTTTAAGATATTCATTTAAGATATTCATATCCATAAGTTTCTGACTAGTAGTCAAACTATAAAAACAAATGCATTGGATATGGAAGTTGAATAATTATTTGAAATTAAATTTCAACAATTTGTAACATATTTTATCTAAGACAACTTCATTTTTCTACACTCTACTGTAAGGGAGAAGTAACCTTATCATACCATCATAACGTGTCATTATTATAGAACAGAGTATGTTACTAAAATGATGTTTTTCCCATAGCAATGTATAGGGCTAGGGTCAATGTGTAGTTGTGTTTACAAGTGATGTACCAGCAACTGACATTTAAATCTGTGTGCTACATTTGAAAGAGATAAGGAATACTATGCATTTGCCTTCACTCTCCTTTTTCCTTTCACTTGAAGATAAAAGGATATTCTAGACTGTCTGTATGAATCTGAAGCAAAGCCAAGTGCAGACAGCATGCTAATGCCCACTCTCTAATCTAGCTGGAGTAGGACCTCAATGGATGTCCTTACAAAGATGAGTGGGGATGGCTTGCCAAGGCAGCCTGTTCATGGAGACAGTTGATGGGGCTTATGGCAAGCTTTTCTGCATTTGGTGGACAATTTCATTTTACACGTGTAGAAATGCACTCAGAGTATGGGTACATTTAAAGGGCTTTTTAGCAGAAAATAAAAAAAAATGTTCTGCTTTCTAAGGGGATAACAATAGTTTTAGCTTAAAAACCACCAGATTATATATGAAAGCCACTTATATTTTTAAATAATCATGGGAAGCTATATCCTATGGTAACATTCTCAATTCCCTAAAACTCAAGGGTTAGAAGAGAAGTTCATGTAATTAACTTTCAGGCAGACACAAATGCTAAGAAAAATCAATCTAATTCTCAACAGTCTTGGTACATTTATTAAAGAGTCATCAAAATGCTGGGATACAAATTTAATTTTATAGGAAATCAGGTTCCCACAGAGAATATGAAAGTATATATGAATATAAATTTTGCTCTATTTTATAAATAACCACACACACTTTGAACAGTCAAGCATCAGTGAGAATTATGTGTTAGAGTGCACCCTTATTAGAATAAATTGCTCATTAAATAAAAAATTTTAAATGTGTGCATAAAGACTTGGAGACAGTGGAAAGTTTGTTCAGTCTTTCAAATAATATGCAATACATTTCTGTGAAGCAAAAATATGCGAGCACATTTAAATGTAGATGTGAAATTTCCTGTTTTGGAAGTTGTTTTACTTCTGCCTTTCTCCATTGCAATCTATGGGAAGGCATGCCTGGTCTCACTCACGTGCTCTGTGCTTTATGTACCTCATCTTAGCAGATCCTTCCTCAACCATAAATTAAAGAAGATTTTATTGCCTCTCATTTCTCTGACATTATTGGCCTTGTCACAAAATTATATGTGGCATTTGATTAAACATAGTAAATCCCTGTTGATGTTTTGTTACATGTAACTTTTTTTTCTTTACCATCAATAACACACATGCAAACACACACACACACACACACACACACACACACACACACACACACACACACACACAAAGGTACCCCTGTATACTTAGAACCAAATTTCTAAAGCCTGTGCTTGTAGAGCTAGTTGACAATATTACATCTAAGTCCTAAGGGGGGAAAAACTGGTCGTGCTCAAACTGGTACTTGAATGCCAGTTGTGCCTAAGAAAATCCAAATAACTCATATATATATATACATATATATATATATATTTCATAAATACATGTAGAACCATTTTTCCTCTTAAAGTTTGATGAACAAAACCATCATTTATATTTCTAGAAGGTATCTCTTCTATTATTAGATATATTGGATTAGGAGAATGAGTAAAAACAATGAGTGCATTTCCCTTTAAAAAAGATTCAAGTTCAAAAGCTAGTAGGAGCTGCTACTGTCAGTGGTTTACCCACATAAGTGACAGGGGACAAGATTTGTGTCCATTTTGATTTGCTACAAGTGTAACAATACAGTAATACAGGTGTGTTTAATCCAGCATCAGAAAACTTTTAAAATTTTATGGTGCATAACTATTAATAATTTTCCATTTTTTGATTTTTTAATTTTATGTGTATTAGTCTTTTCCTGCCTGTGTGTAAGTGCACTGTATGTATACCTGTGCTGCAGAAGTGAGAGGAGAGTGATAGCTTACCTGGAGATCAAATTATAGACAGACAGTTGGGAGACTTATGTGCATGGTGGATGTTGGAGTGAGGTTTCCTGTAAGAGCAGCCAATACTCTTAACTCTGAGCCATGTCTCCAGCCCCAAGAATACTTTTCATAGAGAATAATTTATTTATGTAATTGTCATATACAACTCATGACCCTTTTCTTTGAATAAGAAAATTTACCAATGACAAATATTAATACTTCGTTAAAGCCTTCTTCAAGCAAGACGGCATACATGGTGGATGTTATCGTTTTTTATCTGTGCTTTAAAAAATAATCAACATAGACTGTTGTGACATCATACTTGTCCTTTGCTAAGACATAAATGTTGAGGAGGGAAAGTCAAGAAGAGAAAAATACCTCTAGCCTATCTTCTTTAAGATTTATGAAATAAATTCTTCAAAACATTCTCTTTTATTTGAACTTTGTTTTTTTCATAATTTTTTAATAAACATTTTTTGTGGTATATTCTAATTATGTTTTTCCTCCACTGCTCCTCCTAGAGTCTTTCCACATCCCCATATTCTCAACTCCATGCCCTATCTTTCACCTTAGCAGGCAAACAGGCAAACAAACGAAGCAAAAAACAAACCAAACACCAAACACACACATACACACACACACACACACACACACACACACACACACACACACACACACAAATACAAAATCAGAAACCATACTATCAACTGAAACATTTTCTTTACAACAATCAGAGTTAACAGATCTTTTCCACTGAGTAAGGTAAACACACAGATTAATTTTCAATTTTTCAAGATTTGTTTTAAGGGTATAACAGGAACACTGTTTGTTGGCCTGCTTTCTCTTTATGTACATATAATTAATGATCCTGCATTTAAAATTTTATTTATTTATTTGTGTGCATGTGTTACTTACATGGGAGGGGCTGTATGCGTCATTTAGGATTGCCTTTGTGGAGTTGGTTTCCTCCTTTCTATGTAGTTCAGGGGACTGAACGACCCAGGCAAGTTCTCATGTATATCATTCTTGTCTTCACTTTGCAATAATTTGGAAATCACGCTACTAAAACCACAGTGAGATTTACCACCAGGGAATGAATGGTTAAGCAGATTCAAGCAGGTCAAAGATTCTAAGCCAAATCTACTCAAGGAGGGGTCTGTCATGAATTCTTAAATGCTCCCTAAATTATTTGTTATAAATTCTTTAATTCTTTGTTTTCTTCACTAACATACATTTCCTAATAAATGCAGATAGCATGATGGTATTCACATACTCATTGAAGACTCTGCAATAATATTTATAACATTATCTGATCTGAATATTAAGAAAGTCTTCACTTTCTCTTAGTAGGGTATTGTTCATTTACACCAACTCTATATTTTACCAGTGGCTATGTGTGTTTCAATAAAAGTTGTCTTTCCATATGAGAAATGTAATATTCAGAGTTCTCTAGGGAAGCATAATTATTTACACACATAAGTATACATATATACAGATTGCACATACTTATATATATATATATATGTATATGCATATATTGAGACAGAATTAATAAGAGGAGAGGGTTATCATAAGGAAATGGCGTACATAATTACGAACACTGAGCAATTCTAATATCTGCCACTGGAAAGTTGATCCCATGGACAATAATGATACAGTCTCCATCCAGTCCCCAAACAAGGAAAGCCAATGGTATATTCTTGTCCCAGCACATATTTATAGACAAAAGACCAAAGATGGCCCAGCTCAAAAACTATCAGGCCTTTCTATTCAACAAATTAGATGAATCCCATAAGGATCACAGAGGGGCAGTCTGCTTCACTAGTCAGACCCAGTTGACATTCAGATATTCCCTAAACACCCCACAGACAGATTCAGAATAATGTTATACCAAATTCACGGGTTCCACATGGGCCAATTGGACTGACAGATAAAACTGACCAGCATAGGAGACATATATTCTAGTAGAGGAAGTCAGGATATAAGGACATTGATTTTGGATTATATATGTATCTGACAAATACTTGAAAATCAAATCTTCAGTCCTTACAAGCTTAAGTAACATTAATTAATCTATCTAAATGTAAGTTCCTTAATCTCTATTAAGGCTAATAACCCTCAGAAGACTTTAGTGATAAATAAGATGATGTTTAGAAAGAGCCAGACCATTTCATAGTATCTGTGCCAATGGCTAAGGTTTCCCAGCAGACAGGTAGGAATACTGTCAAGGGAAGTTTCTTCCATGGAATTAAGCAAATTACTATCTTTCTAAACTTACTACTCCCCTCTCACATTGTCAGGCATTATAGCTGCATCAAGACAGCACAATTAAGATGCCTATACAGTTTTCTGCTTCATCAATGTTGTTATTTTTCATTTTTTGGCAATTATGAATGAAACTGCTAAGGATGTTTGAGCATAAATCTTTGCACACACATGTGCTCTAATTTCTCTAAAGTGAATACTAATGCCTGGGCTGCTGGTTCCTGTGGTAAGTGAACAACTTAAGAAACTATCAAACAGTTTTCTGTAATGGGTGAAATAGTTTGTGTTCCCAATAGCAATATCTGGGTGTCCAAAGAACCCTGTATCTTTCAGGAAGCATTGCTTTGGAAAAGGTTTAGTCTTCTCCATAAAATAAGCATTTGGTTGTTTTAATCAGGGTTTAATCTGCATAAACCCAAAGACTAAGATGATATTCTTTTATTCCATGTATTTTTTTCATGTACATCATTTCATCTTTTGTCTAGTATTTTATTGTGGCCTCTCTCTTTCTCTTTTTTTCATTATTCAGTGGCAAGAGTTCTTTATCTATTCTATATATGTTTATTGGAATTATGTTTTATAAACATTTTTCCATCTGTGACTTTTTCATTCATTTTGTTTTAAAACACATTTCAAAGGCAAATAGTTTTATTTTGATAAACTCCCCAAAATTTTGTCCTTTTTCTTTTGGTGGTTTATGTAAAAATTGCCTAATGTACTAATTTCAGAATAATAGCTTATATTTAGGGCTGATCTCTTTTTCTCTAAGTTTTGTATATGATATTCTAGAAGTCTCTCAGCTCATTTTGTTGTATAGAGATATGTAATTGTGGAAGCAAAGTTTGTGGACAGATTGCCTTTTTTTTTTTGATGAATCTCCTCAACAGCTTGATTTTCTATTTTTAAGGAGAGAAATCAAACCCAGGGCCATGTACCATTGCTATGCTTTCTCAGAAGATCAGTTGCCTCCAGTCCCTCAGGCTTTTCATAAAACCCCAAACAAATCATGAGAACAGGATGTTTAAGCATGACTACAAGTAACTCAGCAGTTTCTCAGCTAAACCACCTCCCATTAGCCTGCAAACCTCAAGGCCAAGACGTTCAACACATAAGGAAAGTATTTGAAATTGTGCCTATGACAAATTGGCAATGGATGACCACAATTTAGTCCACCCAAGAATATCAATAAAACCTGCCTTTCCCTTTGTTAAGAGAAAAATCGAGTCTTTTCTAGTCACCTCTCTTCAGTGTCTGTCATTCAGTTGACCAGAAGCTGTCCCCTCCCCCACAAGATTTATCTACTATGTTCAAAACATATTCTTCTAATTTCTACTGTTTCCATACCATACAATCTTCTCCAATGTTGGGACCTGAATGTGGAACAAGTGGATTGTCTTTTATTATATCACATTATGTCAAGTCAAGAGTATTCTTTAATTTTGGACTAATTTTGTGTCACTTCCATGGAATATCCCCTTGGAAACCTCATCAATTATTCTATTACAAGACCCTTTTGCTCTGACTGATACAGGTGAAAATATCCACAGTCCTGTTGAGCTCTGAGAATGTTCAGCCTACTGTTCTCCAGCTGTCCCTTCTTTTTTCCTTAGGAAATCTCATCCTCATCATATGCAGACTTTGTGTGCAAAACTACATGCAAGCCTCTCTCTGTGTCTTAGGTAGAGATATAAAAAGTTACTACCCTACTTCAATGAGACCATTCACAGAAAAACACTCCCCTTCTGACTTACCAAATAAATCTGACAGCCACCCTTTACTTGTTGGAGTAGAAAGCTGTGGATCACTGAGCGTCAGGGCTTGTGTGGTTGTGTGGAAACATGCCCTTTGGAATTTACCAGACATTCTCCCAGAAGGGTAGTGGTGGGACCTGTTCAAAGGAATGTGTCCCAAAGGAAACATTCGGTACAAAACCACAATAATGGAGGCAGTGGTGCTGATGGAGGCTACTGCCGGTAGGTGTTGCTACTGGCCATGGATTCCAATGGGTGGGTGCTAAAGAGCCTGCAAATGATGCAGGAAGTCTAAACTAAACCAGGAAGTGAAACCCTAGTATTCTGCAGTGTTTCTCTTGCTCCCTCTACTGACAAGCATTAATACTGTGTCAGTGCACATAGAAAAATAGTTAAGAAGGCTCAGATCCATTTCATATAGGAAGCAAAAGCATGTAGTGTTGAGCTTCAAAAGATCATCAGGTGGTAGGAAACTAAATAAAATACTGGACTTATTAGTATTTATTCCCTGTTTTTGTTTCAATGTCACTAAATGTGGATTCAATTGGCAAAATAAAAGAAATTGAAACAATAAAATGAGCTGCTCACTTTTGGCTTGTTAGGCAAAAGGTAAACATGATGGGAATGGATTCCTGATTGTGATGAAGCAATCTGTACCCATTGTTTAAAGAAGGACTGGAGAGCAGAGCCCTGGTTGCTGGGTATGCTGGTATAAACTTGTGATCCTAGTCCTTGGGAGATGAAAGCAGGAAGATCAGTTGTTCAAGACCCAAAACTGAATACAAAGATAGCCCTGGGAGCTGGGTATGCTAGTATAAATCCATGATCAAATAGAGAAAACAGCTCTAGAGAGTATCTGGGAGATAAGATGCATAGAAGATGATTCTACGAGTAATGGTTCAGCTCTATGGGTTACTCCCTCCAACCTCAATTCCATAAGTGGGCAAAACATGAGGCAAAATGGTGTATGAATAAAGCAATAGTTAAATGGAGTCATCTTAGAGATCCCCACCGGTGACCACTCCATCATTTTGGGTGGATGATAAGAAGAGATGAGGGCTAGTGGTTGTTCATTTCTGTCACCCTCCACCCTTTTATCATTCCAAAAGAGTGGATCGCAAAGAACTTTTTTATTACCCAGGACGATGCAGTGGGCAAGGAAATAACAGTTATACTACTGAAAAGCTGATGTCTTACCCTGAGCTCCTGAGGATCACAGAAAAAAAAAATTACAGCTATATCAAATATAGATTTGGACAAATTTTGAAAGGCCAGACAATAAAATCAATGGAACCAGGGTTGAATTCTAAGACAAATATCATCATCACAAAGTGAAGTTCTGGGATCCAAACCCAAATTGTACATTTATAAACTATATTAAAAATGCTCACCAGTAGCTCTTGTAAGTAAACCCATTGCCAGTCAGAATTGATTACTGCGAAGTCAGATGGCAGAAGCAAACTACCAGCATTCATCTCAACAATCACTTGCAAGATTAAATGGTAAGATACTTTGGCCTGTGATTGGTGGCAGTATATGAATCTTTTGGCCAGCTCTACTCAGGTTGTATACTGTGGATATTGAAACTGTCACCCAGCTACCAGCTTTCCTTCACATAAATGGAACGAACCTAAGATAGGAAATGAAGGCCAAGATATCTGCATTTCAAAAGTAGAAAACTAGTAACATTCAAGTCTCATCAAAGCAATCATATGGTTTAAACATTTCTTTACTGCTTAAAGAAAATGCTTCTAGCATATTTTTAGAAGCACATTCAAGGTTCTTGTCATCCTCAATTTTTTTTTAGTAGTCTTTTAGGTACTTTTCTGTTTTCATGGTTCCTTAGAGAATTTGCTTTATACCTTGTTGTAGTAAGCTTCTATGTTGCTGAGACAAACTACTCTGACCAAAAGAAATCTGGCGAGGAAAGAGTTTACTTCAGTTTATAGGTTAGAGACCATCATCAAGAGAAGCCAGGGCAGGAGTTCAATGTTCTTATACAGCCCTGGTCCACCTACCTAGGAATGGTACTGCCTACAGTGGGCTGGATCCTCCTAAATAAGGTAGCAACCAAAAAAATGCCCTACAGACATGCCTACAGGTTAATCTGTTGTATATAGTTCTTCATCTGAGGTTCCTTTTTTGGGGGTATATCAATTCAAGGACCAGGGTTAGCCACCATACCTTTAATCTAGAAATCTGGCAAAGCAGTGCTCATGGCTTTAAAAAAAAAATCGTTTCTAGAAGTGTGCTTTATGTTGATTGTAACCAATTTCAGTATCTTCTGAAGAATACAGTGCTATATGGCTCTTCAGAGCAGGTAGCATAGTGAAATGTAGCTCACTGCATCAGCTCATTGTGAACACAGAATTTCAAAGAGAGAAATGGTGTCGAAGTAGGCAATTGGGTTTTTATTCTAGAATTACTCTTGAAAGGAAACTATTCAGAGTTCTTACCTACATCTCTAAGAGTGGTCCAAAGTCTCTAGGCTGCTAGACAAGAAAGCATAGAACATAATTGAATTCTATGGCCATGGAAATAGTAATCTCCTTATTTCTTGGGAGGCTGGGGCATGGCCAGGGATGTGGAACCATAAAAGAGGATGCTTCCAGCAGTGATGAAGCTGATGAGAGAAATAAGCTACACATGTAACATGAGAAAAAAGCTTGATAAAATCGGAATAGTAACTAAGTGACCCAGCTATCTAGAGAACTACATCTGAAGGAAGTTTATTTGCCAGAGTTTAACTAGGCAGATGGGTTTGATCTCAGCATAGATGCTTGGATTGTCATCTCCTTTTCTATGCTGAGACCTAAATACTAAAGATTGTGTGTGACTTAAAGCATTTATAAACATTATGATCGTATGTAAGGAACTTCCACTTAGTTCTTCAGTAAAGAAATAATGCCTTTTTAAAAGAAATAAAAGTAATAGAATCTTGAGAAAACATATGTTAAAAAGCTGGTCACCACCAATCAAGAGTTATTAACCACCAAGTATATATAAGACCTTGTGCTTATGAGCCACTAAAACTTACTGGCTGCTTGTCAGGTGCCAGGTGCTGTTCTCAAGGCTTACATGTCCTGGGTGTGTCACTGATCTCAAAATTTTATCCTGAAAGCATACAAAGAAAAGCGAGGTTGTAATAACACACATAATGAGACTCAACTTTTGCAAGCCATTTACCACAGAGAATGCAAGTATCCAGAATATATAAAGAATTAGAAAAACAAACAACAAAAGAACAAATAATCAGATGAAGAAAGTCAGAAGTAATCTGAACACAAGCTTACCAAAGGAGGGACATACAAATGTCAAAAAAATATATTTAAAAGAAAAACTACTCAATATACTTAGGTATTAGAAAAAATACAAATCAAAACTATATTAAGATTTAATCTCATCTCAGACAGAATGCTTCTCATCAGAAACAAACAAAACAGAACACAACAAACAAGCAAACAAAGAAACAAACAAAATAAAAAAGTAAAAGTATTGGCTAGGATGTGTGGACAAACGAACCCTTATGCATTATTAGGAGAGATATAGACTGGGCTGGCAAACAAAATAAAAAAGTAAAAGTATTGGCTAGGATGTGTGGACAAACAAACCCTTATGCATTATTAGGAGAGATACAGACTGGGCTGGAGAGATGGCTCAGCACTTAAGAGCACTGATTGCTCTTGCACAGAACAGGGCTCAATTGCCAGCACCCACATGGCAGCTTACAGTCACCTGTAGCTCCAGTTCCAGGGAACTGTTATCCCCTGTTCTCTTTAGGCAACTGCACACATATGGTACACAGACATAGGTTCAGACAAAATACTGTCTCCTCACAAAATAATAAAATAGAATTTAAAAAATAAAAATCAAATTAACGTAATTATCACCAAAAGCAGAATGGAAATCAGAAGTTCCTTAGAAATTGAAGACTAGAAGTACCGTGCAATCCAGCTATAGCACACATGTACATAAAACCCAAACAAAGTCAGTATACACAAGGCATGCCTGCATACCTATGTGCATTGTGACATGTCCCTGATAGCTAAGCTGGGGAATCTGGTTGGGTGTTTGGTAACAGATGACTGTCTGGAGAAAACATGTGCATGTACAATGGATTGTTATCCCATGATAAATAGATGGAAACTCAAAGCCATCATTTTATGCAAAATGAACCATGCCCAGAAAGATAAAAAACATGTTTTCTCTTACATGAGGAAGCTAGCAACAGCAGCAATAACCACACAAACACAACCTGAACACAGGAGCAAGTGTACTAAGGAGCACTAAGGTGACTGAGGTGACAGAGGAAAGAGCAGATGTTACAAGAGAGTAGCTGGAATGGAGTATATTGCTGCAACACGATATAATCACAGATGGTAATGTCACAAAATAGCCTGATCCTGTGATCAATTAACATGAAATCATAATTATAATTAAACATAAAGAAAAATGATGTTTGTTTAAAATGCAATTCCCAGCCTTAGTTTAACGTTATGGCAGTTCCATGTTGACAAAACACAACACATCTCAGAATCTCATTTAATCCTCAGTGAAAACCTGGGATAAAATAATGTTATTACCCCCCATTTTGCAGAGAAGGGTATTGCAGAGAAGTTCAGTAAGGGGAGTGACTTGTCCAATATGTGGTGGTCTGTGGCTGAATGTAGGCATTGCTTCTATAGAACCAGAGTATCCAGAAGGGTTACAGTGGTGAGCAAAGCCAACTCAGTCCTGATTTTCTTGTCTGTGCCATCTATAGGAGGAGAAGATGGCCCTGCTATCCATGAGAGTATTTGTGTAGCTCGTTTCTAAAAGGCCAGTGAGTTTTCCAGGGGTCAGAATAGCCAACAGAAACTATAATCAACCTGAGAAAGAACTTCCCAAGAGAAGATAAAATGCCTATACGTGAGCGTGGAAGAGAACGTGGGATGTTCACCGCTAGTGTCTGGAGTGCATGCGGCAGTGAATGGAGCTGAGTGTGTTCAGCGGTTAAGTTCAAACCAGCCTTACAGATCACACTGAAAAATGAGCCCTTTTCAAAGGAGAATGTAGGAAGAATTTCTTACCCTCGTAGGGGGTTTTATATTTCTTGTTCACCTGGGCTACATTTCAGGATTTAGAGACATTTGAAAATGAGAAAATTTTGAACTATTTTGCCAGCGTTGAGAGATCATGGGGAATACAAGAATCATGCCAAACCTAAAGATCATTAAATTCACCGTTTGAAAACAGAACAGATGTATTCTAAAAATACACAGATGTATCTTGGCCTAAGATGTCCCAGTAACAAGTACATCAAGTGAGGAAAATGCATGCTTATTGCCAGGCTGAGTAGAACCAAGTTCTAGAAAACACCATTTTTTATTGGCATCTCCCAAATGAATACATGAGTAACAGTTTTCTTAAAAATTCATTTAGCACCTCCTATATGCCAGGTATTATGCTGAATTTAAAGATAAATAAAAAAGACAGAAATAATTGCTACCATGTATATACTACTCTTCATGATTCTTGCAAGCCTCCAAACCTTTACTCATTCATACAACTTGGAAATTTACTTAAGTTTGGCAATATTCACTTTACAAACTGACATATACAGTGTCTCTTCTCCGGGGCTGACCTGACACCACTGTCACTTTTGGCTAAGGTAAGTATTATATATCCTATACAATCACTGTTCTGGAGATATATTTGGGTTATTAATATCACTCACATGAGATCAAAAGGAGATAGTAAAAGGCATTTTCATCAAGAAGCTACTTTAGTCTAACTTTGTAATTTCCTGTAAATAAAAAAGTGGACTTCACAAAATTATATGCAAATGTTATGAACCTACATTTGTGGTACAATTTTCCCTTCAGCTTCGTCTTTCTAGGTATTAAAATGCTTCAGTATAAAGTCATTGATATCTCTTTCTCTGATCCATAACTTCTTTAAATTGTTAAAATTATTATGATTATTATTTCACTTGTTTATGAAATCTTCAGACACGTTAGTTTTTGCTCTAAAACATGACTCAAAAAAAAAAAAAGATAATCAAATGCTGTCTTACTTAGCTCAGAATTCTGTGAGGGCAACTCAGTAATTATCACTAGGAGGCTCCCTCATGCATTTGTGGTCAGCAAGTAGACTGACTGAATTCAAATGCTCCAGCCTGGACTCATTACATGTTTGGCGTTTTAGAGACACTCTCCTAGTCTCTAGGATCTTATTCATTTACAGCTCCATTGACATTGGCCTTGCTCAGCTTTGTTCAAAAGGCAACTGTGGGGTCACCCATAGCAATGATTGAGTGCATGTTCTATCACTAAAGAGTTCTTTAAGGAATGAGGTGAAGGGAAGGAAGAGGGGAGCAAGAGAGGTTAACAAGGGTGAATATGATTGAAATGCATCATGTACATACAGAAATATGTAATAGTAAAACTCATTACTGTACATAATTAATACTTGCCAATAGACAGTCTTGAAAAAAAACTCTTCAAAGTCCTGCTTGTATTGATTTGATATTTTACCACTGGGCAAGGCAAGTCAATGTGATTTTGAGGTCATTTCTACAACAGATGAAGTTCTCTTATTCCTAAACTATAGATAGTGAATCCAGATGACTACAGAATGAACAGTTGAGCAGGACAGATGGACACAAGAGTTGGAACAAATCATAAATGTAATATATTACATCTACAGATATGTGTTGTAAAAGGTGTAGTCTAGAAACACAGACATTCTTGTCTATTCTAAGAGGTAGAATCAAACCAAACAAATAACAAAATAACATTAAATATATAATATATAATATGTATGTCCACATAGTACAAGCTGAAGGGAAGCTGGTGCTTCCTTTTTCTGGTGCTAGGGATTGAATCCAGGTTCTTCTACATGCTAAGCAAATGATCTGTCTCTGAACTATATCCCCAGTCCATAAATAATTTTATAGAGAGATGAGTGGGTTAAGAATACATAATGAAACAAATATCAAGCTATTTCCTGTGTGTGTAACTCATCTTCTTGTCAGATTGTCTGTTGGAAAGCTCTGGTTTGGTCCTGAAATATTACTGTGAACCTGAAAAAGCACTCACTCCCCAAGTACACCCAGGTGGCTTATGGCACCCAAATTTCGACTGGAGTCTGGTAGGTATTTACCAATGCAGCTCACATACCTACTCCATGTCACACACCTACTCTGTGTCTCTGGGAGAGTGTTCACTACTGCCCTAAGGTGTTTTTATTTCTACTCCCAGGATGAACAACTCCCTGGAAGCCTAGATTTGAAGCATGCATCTGAGCAATGAACTGTAACCTACAGTCATGTGTAAATACTAGCCAGTCAAGAACAGGCATGGATAGATCCTGATCCCACTGCCAGGGGCACCTCAAACAGACCAAGCTATCCAACTGTTTCCCGTATGCAAAGGGCCTAGTCCTGTCTTGTGCAAGTTCCACAGTTGGTCAGTCTAAAGTTCGTGAGTTCCTAAGAGCCGGGTTCGGTTGTCTCTGTAGGTTTCTCCATGATGATCTTGATGCCCCTTACTCATAGATTATCTCTTATCTCTCTTCCATTGGACTCCAGGAGCTCAGCCTGGTAGCTTGGCTGTGGATCTCTGTATCTCCTTCCATCAGTTACTGGATGAAGGCTCTATAATGACAGTTAGGTGTAGTTGAAGTTTTCCTATGTCCCAGCCAGCCAGCAGTCGGGACAAATCTCTCCCACTATTGTCCCCCAAGTAAACACACAGAAGCTTATATAAATTAAAACAGTATGGCCTAATGGCTCAGGCTTCTTGCTAGCTAGATCTTACATCTTAAATTAACCCATTTCTATAAATCTACACTTTGCCACGTGGCTTGTGATTTACCGGTATCTTTACATCTTGCTTCTCATGGCAGCAGCTGGCAGCATCTCCTGACTCAGCCTTCCTGTTCCCAGAATTCTCCTCTCTCTTTGTTCTGCCTATCCTTCCTGCCTAGCTACTGGCCAATCAACACTTTATTTACTAACCAATCAGAGCAATACATTCACAGCATACAGAGCGATATCCACAGCAGTTAGGGTATTCACCATTCTGATTACCAGGGTAGGCCAGTTCAGGCACCATCTCCACTATTGCCAGTAGTCTAGCTGGCTTTCTGGAGCCCATTACCTATGGCAGGATGCCTTACTCAGCCTTGATGCAGAGGAGAGAGGCTTGGTCCTGCCTCAACTGAATGTACCAGACTTTGCTAACTTCCCATGGGAGCCCTTACACTTTTGGAGGAAGGGCTGGAGGGTGGATTGTGGGGGAAACTAGAGGGGAGCAGGAGGAGGGATGGGAGGGGGATCTGTGGTTGATATGTTG
Source organism: Peromyscus melanophrys (assembly GCA_902168415.1). Lineage (NCBI taxonomy): Eukaryota > Metazoa > Chordata > Mammalia > Rodentia > Cricetidae > Peromyscus > Peromyscus melanophrys. Next base: position 19,532 of record CABHPR010144750.1, on the reverse strand, counting down.
AATGAGTGGAATCATTTCTTAAATAAAATACAAGAATAAACATGATGGCTCTCCCTCATTTGCATATATAACTAGGATTGGGAAGTTACTCCTAGGGAAGCTGGCTTTTCCATTTCCTCAGAACATATTCTTATTTTATACTAAAGGCTCTAACAACTTGTTCTGCAAACTATTTTATTGTTGTTCTTAAACAAAATGTGAATTTTGCTCTGAAATTCTTAGTTGTTTAGATTGGCATTTTACTCATGCTAGAAGTAAAATTAATTATTATTCCCTCTTCAAATCTTTCCATGAGTTCCTTAATTTGCTTAATGCACTGATTTAGTTGAATATTTATTGAGTGAGCACTAGGTACTATGTAATATCCTACGTATGAGGAAATGAGAAACAAACAATAATAATATTGCTTAAAGCAAATTAAATGTCAATGAATGAATGGAAAATATAAAGAGTCATATAGCAGAATGTTGAGTTGAAATAAAAGAAAGCTAAACATGTACAGAATAAAAAGCTAGGTCACCTTAGAAAGCAATGTGGTATTACTATATGATTTTAACTATATAAATAGCTAAATAACTCAGCATTTCCATTGTGTGCGCATGCCCAAGAAAAATTCTTTCATATGTACAAAAACAGAGAAGCAAAATGGTTAAAAGCACTGTTATCTATATTATTATAGCAAAAAAAATCTAGAACTCCCTCTGTGCGCATTAATGAGTAATATAATGTTAACAGATACATTCTAAGAAGAAAAATAAATCAGGGTTTGCTAATGAGATGTAGACATTTTTATAGCTGCACTACAAGAAAAATATGACTTTAACTTCAATATTTACACATCTTATAACGGTGATTTGATTCTCAACTTTGTATCTGAAGAAATGGTTTTATATTCTTACCAAAAGTATGTAAAAGTTCATAGGCATAAAAAACAAAATTTGTATGACTTCACTTCCAACTAGAATAAATGACCTAATACTAGCCTAACAAAGCTATGTGTCAAAGTCCAAAGTGCAGGAGTTGGCAAATATCCACTGTTGTATACATGGGAATGTTCTAGTCTGATTTCTGGTTCTAGAATAAACACAATAACTAAAAGCAACTTGAGGAAAAATGGGCTTATTTAAACTCATAGGTTATAATCTGTCATCATTGGAAGCCAAGCAGGAACTCAACAGAGGAATACTGCTTACTGACTTGCTTTCCTGTCTTGCTTAGCTACCATTCCTATATAGCTCAGACCCACCTGCCTAGGGATGCTACTGTCCGAATTATGCTGGAACCTCCTACATTAGTTAACAATCAAGAAAGTGCCCCACAGACATGTTCACAGGCCAGTCCTATGAAAGCAATTACTCAAAAGAGGTTCTCTCTTCCTGTGTCAAGTTGACAACTGAAGTGAACTAAAAGGAAAATGTGAACATTTAATATTACATAATGTAAGGGTTCAAGATAAAAAATTGGGTCCAGGTTTGAACTATGGTTTATTCTCTTGCTCTTTATTATGTATGACCTTCACAGATATTAAATATCCTAATATTCATTTCAGAGCTTGGAGGCTTAGAAATCTCATATAGTTGTGTCCTATGGTACATTCAGACAAGCTTCCCCCAAGATTTTATACTATATTTTAAAAATAAATGTATTTCAATGAAAAAAGAAGTAGTAGGAATAAAACCTAATAAGACATTCTCAAAGGATAAGCTACCTGAAAAGATTTTAACATATGTTCATGTTTAAAAATTCTGATTGAAAACCAAAAGGATGACTTAATGGGTAAAGGGGCTTCTTGCCAAGCCTCATGATATCATGATCCCCTAGAACTCACATGGTGGAAAGAGAGAATCAATGCCTGTATGTAGTCTCCATATCTCCACACATGTGCTGGGTCATGTGTACATGTGTGTACTCACATACAAACATAACAAATAAATAAATGCACTCAATTAAGAATAAAAATAATCAGTTGTGGCTTTTTTTATTTTTCTGATGGGAAAGTGGATAAAAATGTAATTGATAGTGAAAGTATAAAACTCTAAGTGAAGCTTCATTGCTTCAGAATGACTGCTCTAACTGTGGATGTTCACAGAGATGTATAGAAGTAGGTACTGGATGAAGGTTTGTTTTGAGTAGATAATTTCATCTAGCTATGGGGTGGCTTTATTTGTGAGTTCATTATGGTGATTTTTATTAAAACAGAACTTAAAATTGTAGCAAACATCATACTTAATGGTGACATATTTGCACTTCCTTTCAGCTTATTACAAAAATGCATATCTTCATTCTTGCTGGTTTCATTCATCCTTGTTCCTGTGATCCATGTCAGGGACTTAGTTTAAGGAAAAAAATGTGTAAAAAAGAAAGATGTAAAATTGTGATTTTCTATACATCAAACACCTTTGTTTACGAAACACAAAAGAATCTTGAAAGTATTGTATATGAATATGTATGTGTATGTGTGTGTGTGTGTGTGTGTGTGTGTCTGTGTGTGTGTGTAAAACCTCTACAGAAATGACATTGAGAGAAATTGCAGATCTAAGTAAATGAAGAGTTGTATGACACTTATGTGCGGGACTACTCAATATTGTTATGATGTTGATTTTTTAAAAATTGATCCATAAATTCAAATAGTTTATTTAGACTGTAGCAGTCCATGTGTGTATATTAATGAGTAGACTGGTTTTAAAATTACACATATATGCACATAGTCAAGAATAGTCAACTCCTTTCTAAGGAGAAAAATGCTGGCTGTTGTCAAAGAGAACTATGATGAGTGCATTGAGCTAAAGTCAGCCATTTGCCAGTGAAGCAACATGTCATAACCACAAGACTGTTGTATCCATGACATGCACTTACAGCCACCACCTGATGAGGGATGAAATAACTCACCAAGGGAAAAGGAGCATCAAAGAATTCCATGGGAACGAGGGGCACTATTCTCCGGGACATAGTACACATGCTAAATAAACAGCACTGAGGCTATGACTGCAGTGGGTAGCACTGTACTTTAAACATGCTCCCTTCCCAGTAAATCTCTTGATGAGACAAGGCAGTGATATTTGAAAGTGATGACACCTTCCCGAGTAAGCACTTCACAGTGTCCCATGGAGGAATTCATTCAGTTCCTGAGAGAATGGGTTAGTTAGTCCCAGATTGGATTATCAAGCAGGGCAGTTATTCTATACCCACTCTTGCTTCCTTCCCCACATGTGCCCCTCTCTTTGCATGTGTCTTTATGCCTTTTCACCATGAGGCTCTCTCCAAAAGCCAAGAGATGTTGGTGCCATAGTTTTGGATCTCTAGAACCTTGAACCAGAATTAAACCCTGTCTTTATGGATTACCTGTGCCTTGGTATTTTGTTATAGGAACAGAAAACGGATGAAGGTACACTTCCTGGGTCATTACCAAAGAGTCAAAGATGTGATACCAGTTTCTATCATGTCTGGGAACATACTGCTCTGGAGTTATTTCCTCCCAGTTGAAATAGTTCCTCTTATAAGGAGGAAGGCTCATAAAACTTGCAAAAGAAATGAAACATACAGGGCTCAGGAAACTCATGAGGTCCCAGGATTCACAAGGCTTCTTCTCAGAAAGCAACAAATAATTGCTGGGAGGAGGCTATCTAGTAGAGATATCTGAAGGTTGGGTAGCAAGCATCAAGGGTGCAGCTTTCATAATTCATCATCCATTCTGGGTTTTCTCATGATGCATCTGCCTTTGAGTCGCCCATGCTCCTATAAGTAAACCCAGTAATTCATTGGTTCTTCAAGTTAGACTTAAGTGGGATGATTTCATCTAGTTGTCCCCTGTGCTCCATTTGGAGTAAATAGATACTTGTTCATGCCTTCCCAGGACATGCCATATAACATCTGCCCTGGAAATGTGTGTTCTTTGTTTTAGTAACTTTAGCCTCTGTGGTCTAAAGGACATTCTAAGATTCCCATTGGACAGTGTTATCTGTGCTTGATCACTCTGTGCCAGAAGACATAAAGATGTAGAATGGAATTAACAAGTTGGCAAGGAGTCTGATGACCAAGAATGGTCTTTCCCACTAGACTAAAACCTGCCTGAGACTTTAAATTCACTTAATTTAATTTTACATTTAATAATAAACGTACACAGGAAGCTGTTTTAAAAGTGTGCCTGTTCTTCAAAGGTCAGAATCAACTCTCATTGAATAAATTCAAAGTGAACATATTCATTCCTAGTGGAAAATGCTTTCTTTCTTTGCCTATTAACATCTGCTCATTCTTTTTTTTCTTTCAAAAGTTCAAGTCAGCACCTTTGATCTCCTGACTGGCACAGATGTCTGGGCAGTATCCTGATGGGATTTTTCCACTCTTTTGTTTAAAATTATTTTGACATAGAAGCAAAGAAATCACAAGGCTCGTGTTAAGAGGTATCAAATGTTAAATGGAGACATTTCTAGAGGCAATAATGACACATAATGACGGAGATTAGCTCTTGCCCAAGTATCACTAGGTTACGGCTCTCCAGCCTCTGAAGTTTTCAATGGCAGAACATTCTGTGACAAGGGGAATGAGGACAGTTTGTGGGAAACATTGGGGAGCCCTGATTCTATTATCTGTAATCACCTTGGCATTTCTGCTTGCCAGTACAACACATTTCCTATGTAGTAATAAGTGCAGTCGCACAATTCATTAATTTGTGATTTCCCCTAAACAGCAATGTGTTTAGCTGCAGATCTGTGTGTGACTTTATCCAAGACATAGAAGCAAAGGAAGCAGAAATGAAGCAAAGCACTGGGTTATCTCCTGGGAAGGTGACTCTGCTGCCAAATGCTTGGGCTGGATCTGGGTAATTAGCCCAGTCAGAGGCTCCCTCTTCTGGGAGTGCTGGATTCCCATGGGAAACCCTTCAGGAAGCTGAGATTATGCCAAGTCTGGCTGCATTCTGCAGTCCAGCTGTGATCTCTCTCTAGAGACTGGATGAAGTCAATCTGCCCAAGCCTAAGTCAGGAACTTGAAATTCGAATCACCACCCTGGTAGCAGTTTGCAATATGTCTTTGTGCCGTCCACTTATGGCTTCAGGGTGTTCTAGCAGTTTCTCAACTGGAGTAGGGAGGGTCAGGGGCATCTAACTATGACTCTTCAGAGAATTTATATGGGAAAAACACGTGTACAGCTGCTCATGAACAGCAAAGGAGCCTTGTAGAAAGTCAGCCAAGGAGAGCCTTTTCATTTGCAGTTACTTATGGAATCAACACATTTGCCCCACAGCTATTATGGATGGGGGAGTCAGTCCAAGGCTTGGGGAGATGATATGAACTGTGTTTGACATGGATTGTGACTTTATTATTATTAGCTGCGGTAAAATATGGACTCACATTCCAATGTCGTGAGCTCATTCAGAAGTAAGACACGCAGATATGGATATTTTTGCTCAGTACCTGCATGCATGAGGGGCTGACACCATATGTACAGAAATTAAGCGCTGTCCTGGAAGATTTAGCACTGTATAAAATAATTGTTTCCCTCTGCCAGATGTGTCCTATTTGCCCTTCAATATCCATTCTGTGTCTTGTTGTACCTCTTTGTCTCAGAGGGCTTACCTATGTACATAATCTCAAAGGTTTCCTTTATTGTGTGCCTTCTTTTTAGTTAACACAAT
>CABHPR010144750.1:0-13799 GCA_902168415.1 Peromyscus melanophrys | reverse complement strand
GCCTCCCGAGTGCTGGGATTAAAGGCGTGCGCCACCAACGCCCGGCTATTGATCTTTCCTTTCACTCCTTCATTTTCTGCTTGCAACACAGAACTTTTATCTTCAAAGATTTATTTTATTTTATGTGTGTGTGTGTGTGTGTGTGTGTGTGTGTGTGTGTGTGTGTGTGTATGTGTGCGTGTGCGCCTGTATGCCATATGTGTGTTGATGCCCTCCGAAGCCAGAAGAGGGTATCAGATCCCCTGAAGCTGGAAAACAGGTGGTTGTCAGCTGTCTTAGGTATGTGATAGGATTCGAACTCCAGGCCTTTTGAAGAGCAGCAAGTACTCTTAACCACTTAAACATCTCTCCAGCCACCTTTCACAATTGCTATTAACACTGTTTTATTCATCTTTACCAAATAAATTTTTTTTAATTTATTTTATTTTATTTTACAATATAATTCAACTTTACATATCAGCCATAGATTCCCCCTTTCTCCCTCCTCCCGCCCCGCCCCCCTCCCCCCAGCCCACCCCCCATTTCCATCTCCTCCAGAGCAAAGACTCCCCCGAGGGTTGAGATCAACCTGGTGGACTCAGCCCAGGCAGGTCTAGTCCCCTCCTCCCAGGGAGTCCAATTGGCGAGAAGGAGGAGGGTTTATGTGAGCAAGAGTTGTTGGGACCAGGGATGGATGGAATACAGGGACAAGTGGCCAAACGAATGGAAACACATGAACTGTGAACCAATGGCTGAGGGGCCCCCAACTGGATCAGGCCCTCTGAATGGGTGAGACAGTTGATTGGCTTGATCTGTTTAGGAGGCATCCAGGCAGTTGGACCGGGTCCTGTGCTCAGAGCATGAATTGGCTGTTTAAATTTTTCTACAATAACACCTATTAAAATTTGACATTGGATTGATGACCATCCATCCTTCCTTTATCGGACTCTTTGGGACATCTGCTTACTGTTTCAGCCTAGACTGACATACCAGCTTCTCCTTCCCTCCTTCCTCCGGCAAATTTTCTTTCCTTGACTTCCATATGATCTGATTATGACCGTCATGGCACACATCTGTCTGCATATTAGATAACTTTGGAATTCCAAAGGTGTTAGTCCTCTTGTCCAATAGAAACATAATATACAGATACACTGGAACTGATCCCTTAGAGCTGGAGTTACAGGTGGTTGTGAGCAGCCCAATATGGGTCCTGGGAACTGAACTTGAGTCCTCTCTAGGAGGACAGCTAATACCCTTGATCACTGAGCAATTTCTCCAGCTTGATTCCCCACTCTTGCCTTATTTTTTTTCCTTTTCGTTTTAGAAAACCACCTATGAAGACAGAAACTAGATGGGATGAAAAACAATGATTCAGGCAATAGAATAAAGTAAAGGGTGAGAATATCTGCTGATCATGGAGTAGGTGACAAGAGGCAGAGTATGGATTCATGGAGAGACGTGGGAGGAAAATAAGAGATGGAAAGGACTCAAAGAAAATGGTTCTGATTAACTTCTAGTAAACACAGAATCAGCATTTAAGACCATGGATGCCTGGGTTGAAAGCCTAAGCTCCCAGTCCTGACTAACAGGTCCTTGGTTTTCTCTCCACTTGCAGACTTACAAAAAATTAACTTCAATATGATTTTATAACAATTAGGGAGGCCCTACAAGTTGTAGACTGCTAATTCTAAACATAAACAATCCAACAATTCTCTTCTGAATATCTAGTTAGTTTCTGGTACAAATACAGAGCTGAAAGGAACAAGATTTTTATCTGGCTGCCAGGTATAACTTCATGATGTTTTCCTTAGACAGTTCATGTAGATTTCTTCTTCTCACAGTTCTTCCAATGATTTCTATAGATAATATATTTCTTCTTGTTTGTCACAGTCTCTCTACTTAATTGGGGCAGGCCTTGAATTCAAAATCTCTCTTCCCCTACCTCTCTGGTACTGGGATTACAGGTGTGTGCCACCACACAGAGCAATAAATACATTTTCTTAAGTAAGTGGTATGTTTTTTTTTAATCATGTTATCTAGAGGGAATAAAACTTTTGAAAAATGTAGGTTTTATTCCAGTTCCCAAGGCCACCATGAAATTCTCCTAGTAATCCAGGAACACAACCAATATTTGGGAGGCTGTAATGGAAGTACTCTTGGCTACTACCAGAACAAGTGGGTATTTTTAAATACTAATGAATTGCTGTCAGTCCTTGATACGACACTTCTCACTTGTAGATGGGGAAAGTAGACACTAAAGACACAGCAAGGAAGAACTTACATAGTCCTTAGTGCTGACAGATGGACGTGCCCCTGAGTACAGGATTGTTGCCAGCCAAAATCAGAGTTAGATGTCATAAAAACCACCTAATTGTTCAAGAACAGAAAGGATTATAGCAAGTAACATTTAGTTTGTAGATGAATTTCTAAACGGTTTTATAAAAAAATATGGAACCAAATATAGGGGTGAAAGCCTTAGAGAGATCAGGTAAATAGAGAAAGCCCCCATCCAACCTTACCTCACCAACTCTGCAGCTTCCAAAAGTGAGCTACTTCCTGTCTACCCACGCCTTTATATGCCTTGCTTTTCTGCCCTCTCATTGGCTCTTAGCCCAGCTACATCACTTACTTGCCATTGTTTTCTGTACAGACCTCCAGGTCTCTATGGTTGGTACTGGGATTAAAGGCGTGTGCCACCACACTTGGCTCTGTTCCTTAGTATGGCCTTGAACACACAGAGACCCTGTCTGCTAAGTGATTAGATTAAGGGTGTGTGCTGTCTGACTTCTCTGTTTACTTAAAATGACTGGCCTTTTCCACCTGATCTCCAGACAAGCTTTATTAAAGCACAAATAAAATATCACCACATTTCAGCATAAAAAAAATATCACCACATTAGTTAGCATATTTCCTTCTTCTACTGTCTGTATATATCAATGTATTACATTGAATCATATGTATATGTATATATATGTGTGTGTGTATATATATATAGATACTATGTATCAATAATACGGAAATGTGTTTTTGTGTGAAGGCTTGTGAAAAATTCTTTTATATTTGGGTCACGAATTGATTTCCATATCTTTGTTTTAATGACATATAACATATCCCAGAAGAACTATCATCTTCTAACTTCGACATGAGCATCTTAAATTCTCAAGATGTAAACTTAAAATAGTTTATCAATTTGATGCTAACTAGGGATTTATAATTTTTATGTTCTAAGACATCTGTTTATTGAAATGGATGGTGTTTTAAATTGAACAGAACACAGTGGTTCAAGCTGTTATCATAGAGACAGAGGCTATTTTGTGTAGACTGTATATGCACAAAGAATTTTTGCTTAGCATAAATGATAGAGTAGGTACTCACTGCATTAAATCTTGGTAATTTAGAAGTGTTTCAATTAATAATCACTGTACAGACACAATCATTGCAGACAAACAAGGGCATGGATAATGTGAACTGAAACAATGTTTTTAGAGATGCATTAGTCCCATGCCAATTTATCACAGGTGTTGTTATAGAAACTTTCATTTGGTGAAGAGAAATAAATGGTTTAATGGTGATAAACATTATGTGATTGTTAAAAAAAAGCAATTATCATTTGAATTGTTCTAAGTATCATCACCAGCAGGTTTGTCATCCATATTTCAGCTTATATTTATTTTTTTCTGTCTGTCAGGCTGCACATTCATATAGAAGTGTGGATTTCCAAAAATATGCCCACATTTAATTTAGATTTGATTTCTTCTACTGCTAACCACTTCAGCTGGCAGATAGCCCCTCAAACCTAAAAAAAGCTGACTAATATTTGGCAGCAAGCAATGGAAATGTCCTTGACTGGTGCCAGAGCAAGAGAGTATATTTAATCACTCAAGAACCGCTGGTCTGTTAGTCCTTGATATAATAATGATGGCTTGCAGAGGGGGTAGACACTCAGGACTTACCAAGAAAGAACAATCATGGTACTGAGTATTGGCAGAGAATAGTCACCTTCCAAAGAAACTTGGTATCATGGGTCTAAAAGGAAGGAAACAAATTTACATAGACAATTCTTTTATATGAATATCTTCTCCCCAGTCACAGTTAATCACCACCAAGGAATTACTTCCTAAACTGAAGAATGTAGGTGTCTGCATCCTGTAATGTGAACCAAGATAGTAGACTGCAAGGTAGGAGGACAGCCATTTCATTGAAATAGTTTTCATAAAATCCAACTGTGATCTGTTCTTTGTTTTTATTTTACTTTCTTTTATTATGTGTATGAGCATTTTTCCTACTTGGATGTCTGTGTATGATTTGTGTATAGTGCCTGTGGAGGCCAGAGGAAGGTGTTGGACACCCTGGGACTAGAGCTAAAGATGGTTGTGAGTTGCCATCTGGGTTCTCACATTGAAGCTGAGTTTTCTGGAAGAGCAGCCAGTGCTCTTAACTGTTGAGCCATCTCTCCAGCTCTACCAGTCCCACTTTAAAAAAATATTTGTTGTATCTACACATATATTTAATATTGGATGTTTTAGAATTTACTATTGTACTTACTTCAAAAGTTATAATCCTCATTTTTCCTTTAATACAATTTTGATATCTTTTTGAGAATTTCATACTTGCATATAATGCATTTCAGCCAAATTTATACCCATCTCCTCTCTCCATCTGAATCCATCTGAATTTCCACCCACCTGAATCCTCCTTATATCTGTATCATAATTTCATGTCTTTTGCTTTGTTTAGTTTTTAATAATCACTACTGCTGTATACTCACAGGTGTGGGGCCATCAACTAGAGTATGTTCAACATATCAGAGACAAACCCCTAAGAAAACTTGTGGCCACCAACTGTTAATAACTCCTCAGCTGTGGGTAGAAGCTCATTTGCAGCCCCCACCCCCACCCTGCCAACCATGTTGAAATGTTGATTAGCTTGATCTTGTGAAGCTTTCTCCAGACAACCACAGCTGGAGAGTTCATGAGTACAGTGGTCCTGTCACGTCTAGAGAAGAGACATTTTTCCATGCTATTTTCTTTTAAATTTGAAAATATTTGACAAATAAAAGCTTTATATATTCAACAAGCACAATGTAAAGCCTTGATGAATGTGTACATTGTGTAATGATTGCAACAATCAATTAAAACAACCATCACCTCCCATCCTGTGCATTAATCACAGACATCACTCAAAACTATTGAAAGTTTCTAACATTTCACCATCATCTAAGACTTAATTTAATTTTGTGTTTCCATTGAGTGAGAGACTTCTTCAAAGCCCTGAATTAAAATTGGGCAATTATATGTTATATGTTTAATTCATTGATACTTTTCTTGTTTTGGTTGTGAGCCTAGCCTTTAATGGTTAAGCCATCTCTCCAGCCCCGTTGGCACTCAAAATATGGACATAAACTAAATACATCAAGGACAGTGGCAGCTGGTTTTATTTTCCCAATTATTTTATTTTCCCAATTATTCTTTATGTATCAGTATGCACAAAAGAGATGAAAATTAAAGCCACCATGACAGTCTGTTGTGTATCCACTGGATGGATGGGAACAGAAAGGTTGAAAACACTGGGCACTAGAGATGAGGATAATGGCATACACCTAGCTAAATATGCACAGTGACTTTAGGAAATCATTTTTCCAAACTCACATCAATAAAAATTGTATACACTCTGAACTACAGCAAAATACATGTATATGTCTATCAGAACATATACACAAACATGTTCGTAGCATATTCATCAATAATGGAGAGAAGAAAACTACGTATCACAGCAGAATTGGTAAATCAACAGGGATATAGCCACAGAACATGACGCAGGACTGAAATAGAGTAAACTACTCACACACATATTTATTTGATTGTTTGTTATAAACAGAGTGCTCACTGAAGGAGGCTAGATACAAGAGACACTTTCTGTATGATTTCATTTCTATAAAGTACATCAGGCAAAAGTAAACTGAGCTGAGAGATGTCAGTGGAGTTGTCTTGAAGAGAAGAAGAATAACTCGGTGGGGAGTAGTCACAGGGTCCTTACAAGTTTCCACGAATTTTCTATAGCTTCAATCTTGGAAGTCACTACATGGGAGGGAGTGTCAGTGTATAATCATCAGCCTGTAAATAAAAATTTAAAAAAATGTATACTGTGGGATGGTCTGTATGTCAAATCTGTTGCTCTGATTGGTCAATAAATAAAACACTGATTGGCCAGTGGCCAGGCAGGAAATATAGGCAGGACTAACAGAGAGGAGAATTGAGAGAACAGAAAGGCAGAAGGAGACACTGCCAGCCGCCGCCATGACAAGCAGCATGTGAAGATGCTGGTAAGCCACAAGCCATGTGGCAAGGTATAGATTTATAGAAATGGATTAATTTAAGATATAAGAACAGTTAACAAGAAGCCTGCCACGGCCATACAGTTTGTAAGCAATATAAGTCTCTGTGTTTCCTTGGTTGGGTCTGAGCGGCTGTGGGACTGGCTGGTGACAGAGATTTGTCCTGACTGTGGGCCAGGCAGGAAAACTCTAGCTACAAATGTATGAAGTTTTTCTTGTATGGAAGATACATCAAGAAGAAATAAAGAGAACTTGAGAAGTAAGTATCCTCGAAGCAGAGATTGTTTGCTATCATTCTGGGTCAACTAGGTTTCCGTGAATTCCTAATGTCAGAAGGAAACTCTCAAAACCACTTTCCTTGTGTCAGAAGAGAAATAGAAGCTGAGAAGCATAAGGCTGCTTGGCTAGGAAGAAGATGCATTAGGCCTCAGCCCATGCATCACTTTAGAATATGAAAGGAGTCAAACTATTCTTTGTAACCTCACCTAGTGCTTTCTGAAGGAGCCTCAGTAGCCCTTTCTCAGATTATGTGCAAACATGGAAAACAAAGTCCAAACATTGATATAACATCAGCATATCAAAAGAAAAACAATTTATGAATGATGTGAGCTTTAAAAAGTTCTCAATTTTTTAAAAATTAGCATACCAGACATCACATACCATTTTGACATTTTCAAAACAAGTGTGTTTTCTTGTAGCTTCTCCTCCTGCTTCATCTCCTTTTACCCACAAGTTCCCCCTTGTTAGCCCCTACTCTGTCTCTTTTCCTTTCTTTCAAAATACTAATATTTAGTAGCAATTCCCATGATTATGATAATGAAATGGTGCTATCAGAAGAAGGCATCACAGTTAAAACACGAAATGGAAATGTTAATTCCTGTGGGTGGTAACAAAAATCAATAACACTCTCACTACTCTATGTTTTTGCTTCATTCTTAATGGAAAAAAATGTCAGCCTGGTGCATAAATCTGAATGAATGAATTTATTTATGATTACATTCAACTTTTTTGGCCCAAGTAAATAACTGGATTGAGATCATTGGCTCTGGGAAGTAGTTCTTATTCACAGATGAAATTGGCTGAAATTTGCATAGCCGGAGAGGAGAAGCAGAGTGAAAGGAAAGGACAGGCACTCAGAGAAAGTTGGTAATAAGTCAGAATTAAGACCCAGGACACAAGAGTTCACAGCACAGCTTGCTGTTTTATCTATTCTTGAGGCCACCACTTTGGAAACCTTGCCATGGAGCCTTAGAAGGAAGTCAAGAAGGAGAGGAAGTCAGACTCATGTAAGGAAATACTAAAATTGCACAACATAGGGAGAAGGGTGGGGAACGTTAATAGAGAGGTGTGGAAAGTCAGCAAGATGTTCTCTGTGTTTTCAAAGAGCTTGCAATTGGTAAGGGACTGTGATTAGTCATGGATAGGCAATTACTAAGTAATTAAGAACTAAACTGTGTAGACAGTATTACAACATGAAAAAAATGGGAATTGTACTTTTAATAAACATACAGAAATAAATGGACATTCGATTTTGTAATGTCCTTATAGATTTAAAACTCTCCAGGCTCCTTTATGACTATAAACACGATGTGTAGAGCACAGCACTTTTTGGGGAAGGAAATGTCTGCCAAGAGTACAGCCAAGTATGGAAGATGCATTGTATTTTACTCCATTTACTTCTAGTTTTTTTGTGGGCAAGGCAAGGACTTAATTCTCTGACTTGGATTTTTATGACTGCTCAGTCTGCTAATTTTATTATGTCTGAGAATGTCTTGGAAAACATAGAGTAAAGGGTGTGATGGAAAACAGTTTTGATTGATTGGTTGTTGCTCATTTCCAGCGTTTTCCATGCTGTCAGCGAGTTCAGTTTTGATTATGAATGACAATAAAGTAGTGACTTATGTGCAGGTTATACTTTAATTAATTTAAAGTAGGATTTTTACATAATCAGAAATAAAATAGATAAAAACACATTTCATGTTGTACTGGCTTTTATAGTTTGATATTTATAGTTTGATTTTGCAGAGTGGTGAAGGAAAAAATACTCAGCAGACGTTTGTGGATATGCACTTAGACTTAGCCCTTTGTTCCAAAGTGGCTACTTTAGCTATGCTATATTTTCATCTCCTAAGTGTTTTACTTATTTTTAGAAAACAATATTTTATATAGCCCTGATGTTCAAAACACATTTTGCATCGTTTTGTGTGTGTGATTTTCATTCAGACGTGACCATAAATGTCCACTAGAGGTCTCTCTAACCTGAATTATTTCCAATTCTTGCAAGGAAATTCAATTTATATATTTTGAATTTCTTGCCTGCATGTGGAAGCTGGGCAAATTTTTCTGCCGTGTATATGATAGGTATCCATGCCTTCCCTAACAGAAGAGAAAAGTACCTGAGAGGGGAACACACATTCAGACTGATACCGCAGGGTCGGTTTTATTTGCATATAAGTATGTGAGTTTTGCCCCCATGTTTTACAGGGTTCCTTTGAAAGTTTCAGTGCTTCTGAGAAAGGATGGAAAAACATAAAAGTCGTTAAAGATAGCGAGCACATGCTGGTTTGTTCCTTTTAGCTTGTTGGAACCCCTTGGAGTTTTATCAACTGGAAATAATTTCAAGGAGAGGCAATTTCATTCCTCCTCATATCAAATCATAGAAGAAATACAAAGAGTTTAATTCAAAAGAACAATTTCATAATCAGTCTACAGAGAAAACTTCGTGGTCTTTAGATACACTTCCTTTATTCATCATGGCAAATGAATCTCAGGAGTTGAATCCAAGTGCATTGCAGTTATACACACTTGTTAGTGTGTAATTTTAACATAATGAGTTAGGGATGCATATGGACGCAAAGAAATTGCGAGACTGTTGCCCGTGAACACACAAATGCTTTTCTACAATTTGAGTCTTAAAGCATAAAATTAAAATGCCACCAAGTTTTAGTAATCCTGCAACCCTCTTTGTAACTTTTAGTACCATATATTGGTCCAAGATAGAGCTGGTGAACATTGAACAAGGCATTTGTGATAGCTAGTGTTAACTGTCAGCTTGACAGAATCTAGAATAACCAGAGAGACAAGGTTCTAGACTTTTATGTATGGTTGGGCTTCCCTTAATTGTGGGTGGGGCCATTCCCTGAGTAGGGGATTCTAGACTGTTTAAAATGCAGAAAGGGGATCGAGCAGGAGCATGCATCCATCTCTGCTTCCTGAGTGTGGATGATGTGTGACCAGCCTGCTTCTTGTTTTTTTCATGCATCCCCATCACTGCTGTGACCTTTCTGCCACCATGGACTGTGACTTTGTGAGACTGTAAGTCAAAATAAACCCTTTCTCCTTCATGTTGCTTTTGTCAATGTGTCTTAGCACAGCCATGAGAAGATAATCAAAATAGTTCTTGAACTGAAAAAAGCCAACATGGAATAGGAGCTGTGACCACTATCCTTATGTTGAAAGGAATTCATCCCAGTTGTAAACTAATCTTTGGAAGTTAATTCTCTAAAGTGGCTCAAATTATCCAGCCATATAAATATATTAAGAATGATCATGGACAAAGTGCAGGAACTCTGGGAAGTTAAATTGAAAATGTGGCCCCAAGAACACAGGAATTATGTCTGTTGCCTTTGAATTTGTCATTATTTCTCTTTTCAAAATCAGTGCAAATGCATTGTAGGATGAATTGTTAAATGGTCTTATTAATAAAAACCCAGAGCCAACATTGGGGTAAATTCTGAAAGAACAGAGGAATAGGACAAGCCAAAGCCAACCTCACATTACCAACCCTCAGCCTCCAAAGAGACCTACTTCCTGTATACCCACGCCTATAGCAAATTCAAGATCTATAAGAGAGGCTGCATGTAAGAAACTATTCATCACTAATCCAACTAAAAGCAACAGAGAACTGGGAAAAGGACCTTCTGTATTCATGAACCATCTTGGATTAATAACAAACACATGAAGACAAAATCATCTCAAGTTCACCATTGTTCAGGATGGAGAAGCCTGAACACCTAGTGCCACTTATGCTGTCGCTGCATTCAGGCAGCAGGAAAATAGGTTCACAGTATGCAATAATGTCATAGATTGAGAACCATTTTCCATAGTGATCAGAGTTGATGTATGAATTCTGCCAGGTGATGTTAGAATAGGAGCTTCTGAAGGCAGTTGTCACATTCTCCAGGCTAAGGACCAGTTCTCTTCCTATTAGAGAGAGCAATACTTTAAGATTGCATAGTTTCCTGAAAAATCATCACACTGTTGAGTTCTTAAACACTCATGGATGGAGGAAACACTGGGTTCTCTGTCACCCCTGTCAGTCTACTGAAATAACTAGCAGGGTAAGTAAAGATTTGTGAAAATGTTGCAAATATCTGTGAAAATTAAAACAGAATTAATGTATTATTCAACAATAGAGGGCTGATTAATTGCAATATCCAGGAAGGATTCACGATGACTGTATATGCTAGTATGTGTTAAAGTGTAAACAGCAGCATAAATTATTGTGATTTTTACTATGTAGCCTTGGATGACCTGAAACTCACTATGTAGACCAGACTGTTCTCAAATTAAAAGAGATTCCTTTCCTTTGCCTCCTGAGTGCTGGAATTAAAGGCATGTTCCACCACACACAGTTCACTTTCATAATATTAAAAGGTGGGGAAAGCAGGGTAGAGCATTGGTTTTCTAGCATTTTTTCGAAGTGTTAGGAAATTGCTTACCACTGTATGCTCAGATACATTTACAGACATAAAACTGAACCACTATTTACCTTAGTCTACCTATTCTCTTGCTTTATAGTCCATGTAAATGAATTATTTTAATGCTAGTCAGTACCCACTAATTGTTTCTCTAATCTACTAATTGGTCACAACTCGCAGTCAAAAGTGAAAATCGTTGAATGAGAAAATCATTTATGTTTGGAATCAGTTTCTGTAAACACATTCATTCTCATGAGAAAGAGTACATGCTACACACAGAGATGCAGAAAGCAGCTCTTTCTGTATGCTGGGGATCGTGATTTCCTTTGCTTTCTTCCTTACCTCTGTTAGCTTGTCTTCTTCCAGGGAAGAATATTTATTGGATAAATGG
This sequence comes from Peromyscus melanophrys, assembly GCA_902168415.1. Lineage (NCBI taxonomy): Eukaryota > Metazoa > Chordata > Mammalia > Rodentia > Cricetidae > Peromyscus > Peromyscus melanophrys. Next base: position 2,395 of record CABHPR010144750.1, on the reverse strand, counting down.
TGAGATTAATTGTCTCCCGCCAAAGAAATAAACATTTTCAAATTATTTCATTGTTTTCATTCTTAATATCCAATTGCATCCCTGGTACTAATGGGTTGAACTATGTTGTTTTCTACCAGGCATCCTAAAGATATCATTTCCATACCTAAATTTGGAGTGATTCAAAATAGAAAAGAAAAAAATATGGATGGACAGAAAAAAAGGAAGTAGAAGAGAAGGAAGGACTCTTCCAGACCTATTCCAAAATTATTGGACATATTTAAAATGTGTGTGTGTGTGTGTGTGTGTGTGTGTGTGTGTGTGTGTGTGTGTGTGTTCATGCTTTGGGTCTAGAGAATATTTTTCTGTTTTCCTAGAGACTGCAACTGAATATTTAAGGATCCTGACTGACCTTCCATGCCATTATCTCTGTGAAATTGAGATAAACATATCCTGCTTTTCTGTGCCCAAGTTTTTCTTGGCTCCTCCATATCTTAACACTGTGTTGGCTCAGAGGATTCACCCAGGTCTCTGCTCCTCCACCATCTTGCAGGACTGTACAGGTTGGGGTTATTAATGATAACTCAAAATTCATACTTTTTGCCCTTCACCAAATTCCCACGTAGTGGAAATGTTGAAAAATGAGTGCCTTCATAATGCATTAGATTTAGCTCACTGGCTAAATCAGGTCTAATGCTCCTTTTCACTGAACTATGTATAAAATTATTTCTACTGCCTTCAGTTCCATGGGCACTTGAATTTATAAGTCCATAAAATTAAAGGAAAACCTATTGACATGAGAATGACAGTGCCACTTTGTTCCCATAGTGGCACATTTATAGGAAGAGTTCACACATTCTATTTGTGTCCTCCTAATTTTTAGTGTTACAGGCCATCCTTGGACACACTATATTTAAAAATTGGAACAAGAGATATAAAAAGCTTCTGCCTGTCCCTTAAGACCCTAAAGATTCTCAAAGGGACCACCCCACTTCCTGTCAAAGAAGTCATCACTGAAACTGGGAAAAAATAACTCTGGAAACAGATTATCTGGGGCTTTTCTTATGTGAGACTCTCTCTCCCTGCCTTTCAGTCTTCCCTCCCCCTCCCTCCCCCTCCCTCCCCCTCCCTCCCCCTCCCTCCCTCTCCCTTCTCTCCCTGACTCCTGAGTTCCAGTGTTTTACCTCCTCAGCATCCCAAGTGCTGGATGACAAGTGTGAGCCTTTGTACCCAGCCCGATATTTTCTTAACTGGGGAGCTGTTAGATAGTTTTGAATTCCCATGAGGACCTCTGAGAAATGGCAGCCTGCATGCCACATGCACTTCCAAAGGAATTTTCCTTAGCCTTTGGGAATTTTGTATACCTTTGAAATTCCCCATAAATTCTAAAAAGCAGAGATTCCACACAGCACACCGTCTTCGTTCATTAGCTTCTACTGAGGAATGTTAGCATTCTGCAAAACACCTTTACTCCACTCTGACGACAATCGCCATTGTCGGGTAGTCAGTCACAGGGATGCAGGCGGTCCAGGAAGCTACCCTCTTACCCACACACCCCTCACTCGTTCCTGTCTCCTGATAAGCTTCCCAGACATTTGAGTTTGAGGTATCTATCAGAAGCAAACATATTCATTATAAACCTCTAAAGGTAATTAATGTAGAAAATAAGATGAATAACACAAGTAACAGGAAGCCACCAAACCAAACCACAGCTATTTCCCGCAGCTTCTTTCCCTCTGCACATCTGCGTTTTCTGTCTTATGCCCAAGCCTCATTAGCCTCATCTTCTTGCATTTGCATTCATTCAGTTCTTTGCACAAGCTCTTGCCTCTGGGAAGTATTTTTGTCAAACACAGATAATGGCATCTGATCAGCCCACCTTGCTGGGTTGCTGTCCCACTCCTGGTGTAAGCATGCTATATAAATGCAAAGTACTGTGATATTATGACTCATGCTCAGCACTGTAGGCTTCTGCAGGCCATACTGCTCCAGCAGCCTCGAAGTGTGATGGATCAGCAGTAAGAGGGAAAGCTGCTTAGGGGGCCTTTCCCTTTCAATTCACTTAGTGCTGTATTGGTTTTTCCACACTGATATTGAGGTACCTCTTTTTCCTTTTCAATGCAGCACTCAGCCCAACTAAAATAAAAATAAAATCACCCCATATGGTTCTTGGGAGAAGAATCAGAATGCAAACTCGCCAATTCAAACATAGCTCTGCCTAGAGCATGGAGGAAGGAAGCAGGAATTCATAACAGGCTTGTTCTTATCAGAGTGCTTTCCCAAAGAAGAGTCAGGAGCTGTATTATCTTTAGATGTCATGTGACATTTGTAAGGCATTAGTTAGGTGTTAAGCACACACGTACACACAAAAGAAAAAAAGAAAAGAAGAAAGAGAAAAGCAGAAAAGAAAGATAAA
>CABHPR010144748.1:0-14540 GCA_902168415.1 Peromyscus melanophrys | reverse complement strand
ACACACACACACACACACACACACACACACACACACACACACACACACATTAAAATCTAATGATACATCTTTAAAAACAAAAACAAGCAATTAAAAGGCCCTGTGTATAATAATATTCTCAAAGTAAAACAATAAAAATAAAATCTTTTCTCTCCTAAACCTTTTAGGGCAATGCAACAACATTTTTAAATTCTCCTTCACTTTTATATAAACATATGCAGTATTTAGTACCTTCTCTTAATCCTTAGCATTTATAGGTGGTACCAGATTTAAAGCTTCACAAAGGTTCTAGCTGGGAGCAGTCTAAGGAAAGAAAGGTCAACACACCAGGGATAGCCTACATAATACAATATGCCTGCTTTTGCAGAAGCTTTTATTTTGATTGGTTAATTCTTCATTCATTTATTTATTTCTATGTCTTTCAGTTATGAATTATTGTAAAACAAATAAGCACAGATTTAGTGGCTTAAAACAAAGCTAATTTACTACATCTTATAATCCTATGGGTTGGATGGGAACAGACAAGTTGGTTTGCTGTTTCAAGGCAACATTAATTGGAGTCACTGGTGAAACTGCATTCCTCTACAAGCTTTGCTGGAGCTGGACACTACAAGGTGATCCCCCTCACAGATCTTTTGGGTGGAGAGGATTGGTGGGGGTGATGAGCTTACTCTCCAGAAAAGTAGTTAGAGGGAGAAGCAAATGTAAAGCCTTCCAGTTTTGTCATGGGATAGGTCAAAAACTGGAACAGTATTGTTTGCTCTACATCTATTGATTAGAAGAGGTTTCACAAAAGATAGGGACTATAGCCTATTCCTCCATGAAAGGTACATGCAGGTTTAGACTTGAGAGCAATTAATTGCTTGGCAATTATATATAATTCCTCTCTCCTCCATATGTTAAAAGTGTTAATTTCCACAGAAGATCCCTCAAAGTAATATCCACTCATGGAATGCTTTAGCTCTGGCTCAAAGTGCAAGTCTTCATTTAAATTAGGTTATCTTTCCAGGTGGTGTTGTGGAATATTAGTTTAAGATGTGTTACATTTGTTTATGCTGTGGACTATTCGTTTAATGTTGCAAAGATGTGTTGCATTTTTGTAAGTTGCATTTGTTTAACTCTGTGAAGCTGTGTTGCTTCGCCTGCCTAAAACACCTAGTTGATCTAATAAAGAGCTGAATGGCCAATAGCTAGACAGGAGAGGGATAGGCAGGGCGGCCAGGCAGAGAGAATAAATAGAAGGAGAAAAAGAGAAGAGCAAGGAGTGAGAAAAGGGTAAGGAGAGGAGGCCAGCAACCAGCCACCCAGCAACACAGCCAGCCACAGAGTAAGAAGGAAAGAAAGAGATATAGAATAAAGAAAGGTGAAAGCCCAGAGGCAATAGGTAGATGGGATAATTTAAGCTAGCAAAGCTGGATAGAAGCAAGCTAAGCTAAGGCCATGCATTCATAAGTAAGAATAACTTTCCATGTACTTATTTGGGAGCTTGGTGGCAGGCCCCCAAAAGAGCAAAGAGGAAAAAAAAAAAGAACCAAATACACAGTGGCTCTTCAGATTCCACTTACTTTACCCTTAAGTCTTTTGAACTTAAAAACATGAAGTGTGTGACCCTCTAGTAACCAACATTGGTCAGCATTAAAATAACATAATGACAATAGATGCTAATGCACAAAAATGGGAATGAGATTCAAAATTAGGAGTTCATAGCAATTTCATAACAGGAGCTATGAAACAATGTTGTTTAAATAAAGGAAAAGAGAAAGGTTAATATAAAACAAAATGTAGCGAATAACCTATTCTATTTCCCAACTTCAGCAGAAATGTTAAATGTTACTGATTTAATCATCCTCCATTCTCTCTGGCAGGATTTCTCTGGTCCACAGTTCTCAGTCCCATGTACTGTCTAAGCTCTTGATACTTCTGTTTGAGGAAACTTCCATTTCCTGAAAACACACCCCATGCTTTTATCTGACTAAGCATCTCGTTTAAGTGGATGCCCATAGAACTCAGTGCCTCCTTTTCAGTTTGAACTGTCTTTGTCATTTTGGATTCAAATGCATGGCATATCCTCTAGTAAAGTTCTCTTTTCAACTTTATGGGTTTTCTCTGAGTATTACGAGACTCATTCCTTGATCCTAAAGCCTAGTGGTTTAAGATTTTATTACAGTAGCATCCTTCTCCAAGCACCAATTTCTGAATCACTCAGAATTCACTAAGCAAACCAGAACCATTAAAAATGTAAGATAAAGGCTTTATTTTAGGTGTCAGACTTCTCATAATCATAAGATAATGAAGACATACAAAAGAAAACATGAAGAATCAGAAGGCCAACTGGTCAACCTGAGTAGCCAGATACAGCACAGACCATGAAAAATAGCTATGAAAATGTAGCTGTAAAGAAGTTATCAGAAACTCATGACTCTCTGAGTATTCATCCAAAACCAAGAGGTGATATGCTGGCTACTGCTGTTCAGTAGCCAACATGTGGAAAGAAATCTGAAGATACAATATGGAGGAGAGAAATATGGGACTTAAATATCTCTGTGAATAACTTGTCACTACAATTAATTACCACAATCTTCAGAGAATAATGGCTGCTGTATTACTTCTATCTCCCAAACTTCACACATTTTTCTTTTAACCAAATCTATCTCAGTACAAGGAAAGCATTCTAAGAAATGGTGCTTCCAAATTTGAGAAGTTGCTTAAAGATCCATCTAACACAGCCACAGACAAGATGCATTTATAGTAGTCAATCTTAACTATAAACTTGATTAGATGGAGAAATACTTTGGAAATTAGTGTATTGAGGTTCTGGATATATTGTTTATGGAAGGTCTATAGAAAATTAGATCATGATGCCTCTATGTAATAAATGGATTAACTCATTGATGAATGCAAAATATGATGGCAACATTGAAATTGGTGGAAGGTAGAAGGTAGAAGCTATTTAGAGAAAGTCAGTCACTAGAGGCATGCCCTTGAAGGCTGTTTTGCCCCGACACTTTTCTGTTCACCTCCTTTCTCCTTTCTTTGCTTGCTGGCCTCTATGGTATGAAAAGCTTGCTTCTAGCCTCCTAATATAGATGGAGTGAAACCTATGAATAAAATCTAACCTTTCCTTTTACTTGTCTCTGACAAGCTTTTGGTCACAGTCACACTAAAGGAACTAATACCACACTGTTTTCAAAAGCTGGAGTGACTTTTAAGCAATGTAATTGATGCCTCCATAATAAAATAATACAGGGGTAATTTTAATCCTGAAATTTGTATATTTCAGAAAGATCATTGGGTAATGATTCAAATTTTAGGAGAATAATATAGCATCTAGTTAAACTCTAAATATGAAACATTCTAGTAATATGGCTTTGGGAAAGTTTTTTTTAAATTATTTGACAAAAATATGACAGTAATAATAGCAGTAGTATTCACGATATAACTATCAAAAATAGACAACAAAAAAAATAGCAAATGTAAGGGAAGCAGATGTTATTAACATTGTTATTTCTTAAACACCTTGAGCATGTTAGTCTTTTACATGTCTAAGCTCAGATACCAAACTACATAGAGGCCTAAAAGAATGTTTTTCCACGATGTGACTCTAGTTTCTGACACATGATCACTTGCCTAAGTATTGTTGATCCTTGCTTAATGAGATATCAGGTCTAGATTCTATATCTGCCTTCAAGTCAAATCTCCCTGCCAAAGAGTATAACAAATATGGCACAACAACTGTCTAAGAAAGCGGGTTTGTCTGTAAATCTGCTGTCTTAACACTGTGTATGATTTCTAAAAAGCATTCAATTCATATTGGCTGATATACAGGATTGGAGGGTGCCTCTAGAGGTATTCTGGGTTCTTATGGCCCTGAAAAAGAGTTGAGCAGAGGCACATATGCAGCAAAAACAGTTCATTAGCCTGGTATTGGGGAGGTGGTCGAGCAAGCGAGAATTAAGTAGTTCAACAACCCACTGAACAGAGAGTTAGGGTCTTTATATTCTTTTGCACATGCACAAGTTTTGTAGCTCATTTGTATAATACCAGTCTTTCTGTTTTACACACAGCTTCATGTATTACATGTTTGATCAACATCTTCAATAGCTATCCACGGTGTGTACTGGAGTATTATAATGAGCCATGGGTTACTTGCAGACACTCAGGATTGCCTCTGTACCTATCTGTGCCTGTGTGTAGTTTTAGCTGGCCTGGTCCAAGGAGAGGGAATGCTTCCAGCCTTTCTCTTTTGTCAACTTATTTTTCATATGCTAATTTTGTAAGGCTTTGCAAAAGGCCTTCTGGACCTCCTGCTCTGTCCCATTCTGCTTCAAGATGGCATTTATATAGTATATATGTAAATGGCCCTGTTGCTTGTCACAGAGACAAAAAAACGGGAATTGAATTTTTAAGCTGTGCTTTACACAGAGAGTCAGCAATCTGAGAAGACAGTGGGATTAGCATCCTAAATTTGATGTAGATCTCATCTTCAGCCAATACATCATGTAGGGAGGGGACCGAAAGGTGGCCAGTCTTGTCTCTTAGAGTCCTCATGTGGGGGCCATTCCCTTTATCATGGCAAATGACAAAGCTGACATCATATTCAAGCTTCTGCTTCAATGGCTACAGAAACCTAAACACCGAATCCTCAGGCTCTGAACCAAAGCGTTGACTGACCTCCCATTTTCTAGATTAGAACACAGGCCTGAAACACCATTCCAACACCACAGCCTCCATTCATTAGTCAAAGACTGGAGAGCAGCTAGGTCCTATGATGGCTTCTTTTCTTTTGCTGTCCATAAATACAGATGTTTACAGCTGTCCCTCCACTTGTGCCTCACTTTGTACAGGATTTGTATTCAGCAATGACATGTTAAGGTAGTATTAGCAACCTCAAGCATATGATTATGTCGACACTAGCCCCGAATGGTGCTCATCTTCAGCATCACTCCAACAGAAAATAAGATTTCAAGTACTTTTTTTTAAAAAAATGTACAACAGACGATTTAAAAGCAGAGAGAGATTGGTAGTGTAGTGGCATGAGTATCTAGCCAAGAACAAAGGCTTTTGAGCTGTGTTTCTCTTTACAGAAAGAGAATACTATTAGTTTCTGCAACATCTTCCCAGGTGTTTCATTATCAGAGTCTTTAAACAGCAACCCTATAACACTACTGAAAGCATAGTCAGAACAGATTGAAGGTGTTTCTATTCGAACTGAGGGCCAATGCTTGTATAGCTGTGGAATATCCAAAAGGACAAAAGATGAAAATATTTTTACCATTTGGAGAGGTATCTCTACCCTGGGATCATTCTTGTTTTATTATTTGTTTTGTGCTGAGAAGTGATGTGACTCAAATATTAGGGAGTTCTTACTGTGACTCACACAGGAATATCCTGAGAAAGTCTCAGGCAGAAATACATATTTAAGCAATTTTTAAAACTAGTATGTTTATATTTTTCAAATGACTCATCATATTCTATTGTGTAAATACATATTTAGACTAGTAAATGGCTTTATAAAGCTATGAATTAAAGCCAAATGTAAGTATTAGAGTTAATCTCTCCTGCGCGCTTTGAGCGCCATTTTGGATGAGTGGGGTGAAATTAGACATTGTGTATGTATAATGATAAAAAATGAAAGGCTACAATAAGAAATAATTCTTTTGATTTCTAGAGCATAATGGTCTATGAATTATGTTTAAAATTAATGAATGAGAAGATAGAGAATGATTTGAATCTCATCAGTAGCTATTTTTCTCTTTTTCACAGACAGCAATGAACCATTTTCTAAGGGATTTGAACTTCTGTGAGCAAGTCCCTCTAAGCTCCTAAAAGGTCTTAATTTGAAGCTGAACCTTTTAATGATGATTTGTTTCACTTGAAAGAACAAACCAATAAGCAGTTGGACTTCCTGGGAGGTTTTCATTGTGTGGAGACAATTTCTTTGTAAAGCTAAATGAGTTTTTAACATTTGGGAGGCTATGTACATTATTGCGCATCCTCTTGTTATGAATGATCCCTCTTCCTTCAACTTCACAAGCAGCCATGAAAAGAGAGGGTATGTTCCCACAGAAAGCAACTTGGATTTAAAAAGAGAGATGTTGATTTCAGAAAACGTTCTTCTCTAATTATACTCTCCAACACCACATAAAGAAAACAAACTTGTCAGTACAATTCTGTCCAATCTAGGATTACAGCTCAATGTAATGGATTTGCTTGTTCCATCTTATACGGAAACACAGTTTCTTTTGGATGTTGTGCTTATAAAAGCACTTTTCAGAAAGGCAAAATTTCCAGTGGTGGCAGGAAAATCATGGTATAAGATAGATAATATATGAGTATCAGAGTTCCCGAAACAAACTTGAAAAAGAAAAAGTATATTATCTTGGGTGTCTATTGCTGTGCTATGGACCATGGCTCAAAGCTATGTGGGGAAGAAAGGGATTTTTTCCTCTTATACTTCCAGGTAACTGTCCACCATGGAGGGAAGTTAAGGCAGGGACTCAAGGCAGGAATCTGAAGGCAAAAGCTAAGACAGGAACCATGGAGGAATGCTGCTTAGTTGATTGTGCCTCGTGGATTGCTCAACCTGCTTTCTTTTCTTTTTTTATTTTATAATTAATTTAATTTTACATATCAGCCACGGATTCCCCTGTCCTCCCTCCTCCCGCTCACCCCACCCCCACCCTTCCCCCAATCTACACTCCATTCCCACCTTCTCCAGGACAAGGACTCCCCTGGGGATTCAGCTCAGCCTGGTAGATTCAGTCGAGGCAGGTCCAGTCCCCTCCTCTCTTCACCCAGGCTGAGCAAAGTGTCCCAGCATAGGCCCCAGGCTCCAAAAAGCCAGCTCATGCACTAAGGACAGGTCCCAGTCCCACTGCCTGGGGTCCTCCCAAACAGTTCAAGTTAATCAACTGTCTCACTTATCCAGAGGGCCTGATCCAGTTCCATGGGGGCTCCTCAGCTATTGGTTCATAGTTCATGTGTTTCCACTAGTTTGGCTATTTGTCCCTGTGCTTTTTCTAGTCATGGTCTCAACATCTCTCGTTCATACAATCCCTCCTCTCTCTCCCCGATTGGACTCTCAGAGCTCCACCTGGGGCCTGGCCGTGAATCTCTGCATCAGCTTCCATCAGTCACTGGATGAGAGTTCCAACATGACAATTAGGGTGTTCAGCCATCTGATCACCAGAGTAGGTCAGTTTGGGCTTTCTCTCAACCATTGCCAGTAGTCTATTATGGAGGTATCTTTGTGGATTTCTGGGGACTTCTCTAGCACTTCGCTTCTTCCTCCAGGGAGCCTACCTAGTAAAGAGGACCCTAAGAAAGACACAGGGATCGCCCAATGACAGAGAAATGGATGAGATCTGCATGAGCAAACTGATCGTGATGGGAGGTAACGGAGGGCAAGGGTCAGGGGAAAGAGAGCTTAGGGGAGCAGGAGATCCCAGCTGGATCAAGAACAGAAAGGGAGAACAAGGAAAGAGAGAGCATGATAAATGAAGACCCCATCAGCCTGCTTTCTTACACAACTCAGAACACCCTGTCCAGGGTGGCACCATCCTCAATAGGTTAGGTCCTCCCACATCAATCATTAATTAAGCAAAAGCCCCACAGACTTGCTTACAGGCTAGTCTCAAGGAAGCATAATCTTCATTCAGTTTCCCTCTTCCCAAAAGACTCTAGCCTGTGTCATGTTGATGATGATGAGAGAGAGAGAGAGAGAGAGAGAGAGAGAGAGAGAGAGAGAGAGAGAGAGAAGATAAAACAAACAAAAACATAGCATATACCGACACAAAAATATAGCTCTCATCTCAAAGAGGATAATTTATAACTAGCATTCATCTTCAGACGAATTCAGGTTACCCAGAATTCCTTGTTCCAATGTGGCAACAATTTCATGAACTTCTTATAGCAACAGTCCTAAATCAAGGCATTTTCCAAAGATATTGGTTCTTCAGTACATATGCTAAAAGACAAATATTTGTTTGAAACATTAAATGGGTGGTTATAGCCCAGTTATAGCAGCTATAATTCCCAGGTGCCATCTGAGAGTATTCTTAGCTAGCCTTTTGACTGATAGAACTAGGGTTTGTTAAGTTAAAATATTTCAAATGTTTTTTTTTTTTAATCAGTTTTTCAAAATGTTACTTCCTGCTTTGTCTGTTAGTCACAAAACGTTAAATTCCACACAGAGAGGGGACAAGTTGGGTTGGGGAAAGACTCAGCTTTCTTTGAGGGACTGGTCATGGGGAGTTTAACCATGCTCCAGTGAGTATATGCATAACACAAGTTGGTCTTGTTTTTTCTTTTTCTTCTTATTTCTTTTTCTTGGTGGGGGAGGGTCACAACAGGGGAAGGGGCAGACCTGGGAAAACTTGGAAGTGAATGTGCTTGGAGTTCATGATGTGAAATTCCCAAATAATTAATAAAAACGTTATGAAAAAAAATAGTGTTTAGACATTTTAGGAAATGGGTATGAAATTCCATTCCATGTGATTTATGTATCAAGGTGTCAGGTAATGAGTAGGAGCTTAGATTTATCTGTGAGGAAGAAAGGAGTTAGGCTTGCTTCCTGCACCTTCAGATCAGAGACATCTCAGTTGCGGGGAGGACAAGACTTGGTTTCTGAGAAAGACAGAGGTAGTAGCTAAAAGGTGCATTCTAAGAGTAGGGTCAATGAACTCCTTGAATGGTCCTACACTTCCTCTTGAGGGCTTCATCCTGGTTACCTAGTCAGCTCCCAAAGACCCACCTCCAAATCTGGTCATATTATAGACTAGATTTTTTCCTAATTCATGAACTTTGGGAGGGGTACAAGCATCAGACAATAATTATATAGTAATATATAGTATTTCTATTATGCATATAGGTATAAATAATGTTAATTATAGATAATAGCAAAGTATAATAATAATCAAGAAGTGAAGAGCTGTCAAATTACTTTTATTTTTAATACATTTTTCTTTAACAGAAATTTGTATTATTTCATTTTAATAATGGCTAGTTTGATAACCAACTTGCATATTTATTGAATTTTGGAAAACTAGCTTTTGTATTCTGATGTAAACTAGGCCCAACAAACATCTAGATAAATTGAAGATATTATCTCTTCAAATATTTGAAGATATGCCATAGGAAAGATGAAATTCGTCTTTAATTCTTGAAATTATGAACATCAAATTCAAACATTATAACAGGTTTTGGCTCAATTTAAGAGCAGACTTTTTAGGATAATAATGGTGTGTTCATGCATGTATACCCAAGTGTGCCTATGTGAGGTACTAAGGACTGAACCCAGGCTTGAGTGTCCTAAGCAAGAGCTCTACTACTGAGTCATACGCCAAGTCACATCCTGAGCCACAGACTTTTTAATGGTTAGCTTAGCTAACATGGACACTAAACTTTTGTTGATATTATCCAAAGAATACTTTTTACAGAGATGCCCAAGATACTGAATGGTCTTAAACTCAGAAACAGGGAAAGGATTATGCTTACACTTTGCTTTCCAACTCTTAACTATCAAATCATAGTATTCATTATGTAGGATCTTCTTTAATAGGTCCTAGCTTCATGATTTCAAATCAAGTATTCTAGTATTCATTTTATATATATATATAATATATATATATATATATATCTTTTGATAGGTCTTAGTTTCATGATTTCAAATGAAGTATTCTAGAATTCATTCTTGAAATTATTTTTTGTTGAGTCTCATGGATATAATAGTGCTTAAAAAATAATTGGGTACAAAGTAAGTATAACAGTCTTTTTACCATGGGCAAATGCTTACAGATATAAAGACAAGCAATGATCCCAGTTTTAGAAGTCCTTGAGGAACAAAGCAGAAGCCAACAGGAAAGTGAATATATCTTACACCAACAATCTTTTAAGAAAGTGGAAAAAGAGAAGGAAGAAAAGCAAGAAAAACAATGTGCCTACATTGTTCCTCCAAGTCTGCTATCTTGGCTCCAGACATAAATGTTTGGTAGAGGAAAATATATGAAGTTAACAAAGGAAGCCATGTTTTCAGAAGAAAGGAAGCCATGTTTTCAGAAGAAAGGAAGCCATGTTTAGAGATTTCTTTCCATGCGGATGTCTCTGCAATAAATGCCCAAAATGGAAATTTTCACCAGAATTCATGGCCCCATCTGTCTACATTAGGTAACAAATTGAGAGGCATCCATAAATAAAAACTAGCTAAAAATAAAGCTGTCATTTCAGTAATTTGAATATGCAAGCGTTTTTTTTTCCCTTGCAATTTCATTACAACTGTCACAGTACTTTAGTAGCATGTGGAGATTCAGCTTAAATAACATAGAGATGATAACCTAGGAGTATCAAAAACTGAAGAGTATACAGTCACAGAGTAGAAATAGAGTCTTAGCAATGCGGTAATGGCAACTCCTCATAAAGGTACAAGACAATTTTACCTGATTGATGCCCTTGAATGGTAAGCTTCAACCAGCCATGTATGTGTCATTAGTCAAAATAGATTATCAATAAACATGCAGCCATGAGGCTGATTCACATCTCCACTTTATCCAACTTTTGAAACATGGAGTTTTGATATGCTAATCTCAAAGTAAAAACTTTCAGTGGATAGTCTGATAAATTAACTACTAACATTAAAGACTGTTGTCACAGAAGTTGTGGTAATAATGTAGGTAATTAAACCCATATTTTAAGATCATGAAATTTCACCTCTAGAAGAGCCGTGCATGGATTTCCACCAAGATGTGGTACGTGTAGCAAGAGAGAGGTGATGAGTGCTCCTGGGGAGCTATTTTGAAATTATAATTCAAAGTTGTTCAAAATTATTTAAGTTCAGATGTTTAGATGTCTTTTCTTATTAATGAAAAATGCTTGTGGTTTCTATTTTGTAACAGACACATGTGTTTGTAACAAAAATTAAAATGTAAAAATGTTTTCTTTCTCTTTTATTTATATTGTTGTGATAGTAATGTTAAACTATGTATACAATTTCCTACATACCATGACATAGCACTCTATCTCTGTGGTTATTGATGTTCTTGTAATATACATTGTAGTTGTAAATTGCCATGTGCTGTTTAAACTTGTTAAAATAGTAAGCTTGTTAAAGTAGTAAGGGGGCCATCCCTGTTTTCTCCAAATCTCCTTCTCTTGGGTCAGGTGGGCCTTCTGGGTCTGTAAAGGGGGAAGGGGAAAAAAAGCAAGCAGCTTAGGATATTAATTAAAAGAACTGTATCCCCAGACAAACTAGATGCTAAACCATTTTGAAAGACATTAGTTTTGTGTACTTCGTGGTCTGAAAGTGCTTGCAGTAATAGAGAGAACTGAAAGGTTATCCATGGAGAGACTGCTCCCTTCTGTCTGTCTTTCCACCAGAAACTCCACCATGACTGCTCTTTCCCCAGTGGATTGTGGCTGGAAGTTTTAAACCCTGATTTGACGATGTTACATTTCTTTGTTCTTTCAATCAGGACACCCCAGTAATCTCTGACGAATGTTGTTAAGTGCTTAATTTAATAATTTTGCTATCTGCTGCTTCTATCTGTTTCTTACTATTTGCTCTTTTTCTATTGCTTGCTATGCTCCAAGTAAACTCACTCATTAGAAATTGGAAGTCTGTCTGTTTTAGATCATTCTTAAGAATGCACAGAGCACTTTGACTTTGAAAACCACAGTGGATCTAAGAAATCTACTCAGGAAATGTTTGTATGCTTGACATTCTTTGACAATCATACATGAAACAATTCATGTTTCAATCAGTAATGAATATTTAATTACTCAAAACAAATTAATAATGTATAGGAATGAGACTGGTTTGCATCATCCCTTTATCAAATGTCTAGTCTTGAAAAGCCATCTCATCGTCTACAGCCACATGTGGCCTGTTTTGTGCATATTTAGAAATTTTCCCAATAACTCAGTTACTGGAGATGACAAAATTGAGTTACCTATAGGACAGAAAGTTGAAAGGGATCTTTTGGAAGCATCCTGGCTTGGTCACTACCTTTTGAGAATAGCCATATTTAAATTCCTATAGACATATAAGAATGTAGCTTAGTCCATAAACACTCCAGAACCAGAGTCCTGTAAATTATCTTGGAATGCCAACCTGCTTTAATGTCAAGAAGTTCCTTTTTCAAAACGACAAAATGCAATTTAACTTAGGAGACTGTGAAAAGCAAATCCAGAAAATTTAACCTAAAAGCAGTCATCATCACTAAAGGGTATCAGCTTTATCCTAGTAAATAGCAACATTTTTGACAATCTTTTTCTAGAACATACATGGTAGCAATAGTGAAATTAAAATGTCAATTAAATTTTCTGTGTGTTTGAAGCTTCAGACTTCATCTTAGTCTTTTTTGTTAACAAATTAAATAATTGTGTCTTCAAAGATTTAAGCAATTTTTAGACAAAAAATAACCATAGGCTATACTAGCAAATTGAGTTAGCAAAAAGAACAAAGGAAATCTACTCTAATTGTTGGAAACTATAAAAGAAACATTGAATTCATTTGTTTATTGGCTTATCCAGTAATTTATTTTTTAACAAAGAAAATACAGTTTTATGCTAGCAAGATTGTTTCTATTCATCCATAATTGTAGTGGGGTATTGCTGTGACAGACCTAACCATGTTTTGGGGAGGAATGTGGAAGGACTTTGGAACTTTGGGCTAGAAAAGCCATTGAGTGTTGAGAGCTTAGTGGGATGTTCTGTAGGAGCTTGGGAGATAAGAATGTTGAGAGCAGTGCAGAAGATGGAGGCCTTACTTGTGAAATTTCAGAGGGAAGATTAAAGACTCCATCAGGATTGTTTGTAAATTTGAATTAAGATGCTGTGCTTCTGGTTAACTGGGGCTGAAGAATCAGATATGATCAATAAGATACCAGAACAACTAAATTGGAACTTTTATGTTGCTGAGACAACTGATGCTAGTTAGCTGAAGCTAAAAAAAAGAAAAAAAAGAAAAAAAAATAGCAGTGATTAGGAAGAGGCCAGCATTGTTGAGGTGAAATTTTGTGGGAAGTGTTTTCTGAGAGCACAGAGAAGCTATGTTCCAGAGGCAGCCAAGGTTGTACCACATGCTGGCAGCAGGACTTGGTAATGAGCAAGAGTCAACCAGAAGGTACTGGTTTTGAAGGCATGAAGGCATGAGAACATCTGAGGCTTGGCACTGTGAGAAGCGACGGGAGGCTATTAGTGAAAGTGCAGCCTCAGTGGCAGTTGAAGGCCCAAGACTGAAGGACTCATGAAAGGCACCATGAAGAGAGCCAACGAGAGGTCATTGGTGAAAAGGCAGCCCAGTTGCAACAAGAAACCCCAGCATTTTGGGGGATGCCAGTACCATGGGATGACCACCAAGAACAGCAGCAGCAGTGGAGTGGAGCTAGCCTGAACCTAGAAGACAAGCTGTATGTGCTATAGAGGGCAGAGCTGGATAAGTGACCCAAGCCCATTGGAGGAGTCCAGAAGATTATGAGTGATCCCAAATAATTGATTATTGCGTTATTTACACTGTTGGAGTTTGGTTTTGCTTAGTTCAGATTGTAACACTGCTTTGGTTCTTCCCTTGAAGAGGAAGACATTTAATTTAATTTTTATTTTTAAAGGAGCCCACAGATGAAAGACTTGAACTTTTAAGAGATTGGATATTTTAAAGAGATTGAAATTTTAATGTGTTTGAACTTATAAAGACTGGAGAACTTTTAAAATTATTTATGATTTTAATGTGAGATCTTGTTGATGAATAAGAAAGGAAGGATTGTGGCTTAATAGTGATATGTATATGTGTCAAGTCAACAAGAGTCAGTTGTACTGGCTGGTTTTGTGTGCCAACTTGACACAAGTTAGAGTCATCACAGAGGAAGGAGCCTCAGTTGAGGAAATGCCTCCATGAGATCCAGCTGTAAGACATTTTCTCAATTAGTGATTGATGGGCAAGGGGCAAGCCCTAGGTAAATGGTAGTCCTGGGTTCTATAAGAAAGCAAGCTGGGAAAGCCAGGGGAAGCAAGCCAGTAATCAGCATTCCTCCATGGCTTCTGCATCAGCTTCTGCCTCCAGGATCCTGCCTTGTTTGAGTTCCTGTCCCTACTTCCTTCAATAATGAACAGCAATATGTAAGTGTAAGCCAAATAAACCCTTTTCTCTCCAAGTTTCTTTTTGGTCATGGTGTGTCATCTCAGCAACAGAAACCCTAAATAAGATAGTACCTGAAAGATTTTTAACAGATACTTGATGAAAGAATGAATGAGTGAATGGATGA
Organism: Peromyscus melanophrys; assembly: GCA_902168415.1. Classification (NCBI taxonomy): domain Eukaryota; kingdom Metazoa; phylum Chordata; class Mammalia; order Rodentia; family Cricetidae; genus Peromyscus; species Peromyscus melanophrys. Next base: position 285 of record CABHPR010144748.1, on the reverse strand, counting down.
TCATCTGAGTTAGCGTTTCTATTGCTCTGAAGAGACACCATGACTACGGCAACTCTTATAAAGGAAAACATTTAATTGGGGCTTACTTACATTTTCAGAGATTTAGTCCATAATCTTCATAGTGGCGTGCAAGCAGACATGGTGCTCGAGTAGGAACTGTGAGTTCCACATCAGAAGCAACTGTGTGCCATACTGAGCATAGGCTGAGCATAGGAGCCTTCAAAGCCTGCCTCCATAGTGACACACTTCCTTCAACAAGGCCACACCTACTTATAGTGCCACTCC
>CABHPR010144746.1:25776-65126 GCA_902168415.1 Peromyscus melanophrys | reverse complement strand
TCAGCTTGATCTAAATAAACACTGTAAAGGTGACATCAGTTTTCTCCTAATATTGTGGTTGTGTTGTTGTTTGGGGCAGGGTCTCACTATGTAGTTCTGGCTAGTTTTCTTTGAATTCTCTGTCTCTCTTCAGTGATTTTTAAATAAATGATTCTTTGATGGTATGGAACCATCTCAGACTTAGAAGGTTTTTCTGGAACACACGTGTATGGATGAAGGTACCTGTATATTTTTGTCTTATTTCTTAGGTGTACTATTTTGGTTTTGCTTGATATGGAAGTATAAATAGACCAAAATACACTTTGTAGAGTTTTGTTTTCTCAATCTTCTTTCTGAACATTGCTTTTTGGGTTCTTTTAAAGAAACTTTTAGAGCTACAAAGTTGGATCCCCACTGAAAAGTACTTGTTCTTCTGAAGAATCCAGGTTGTGTTTCCAACACCCAGATGGCTGCTCACAGCTGCCTGTAACTCCAGGGATCTGGTGCTCTCTTTCGGTGTCTACGGGCACCACACACACACATTGCACATACATATAGGCAAGACACTCACAAATGTCAAGTAAAAAAAGAGAGAAACTTGCCTATATCAAAATCATGAAGATCGTTACCATATTCTAACTCATCTCTGTGACTTGATTTGTGTAATGTGAGATGGCAAAAGGTTGAATCCATGGGTTTTGTTTTTTTCTTGATTTAACATAGCATAAAGACTCTCAAAGGACTTAGAAAAATGAAACCCATATACAACATTTCCTAAATTTATTTGGATGTAGATATTTTCTATAACTACTAATATCCTTGTAGAATATGCTTTGGGAAACATTTATCTAAAAGATTAATTAGCCAGAGTTGTAAAGGGTATATCCTAAGCTACTAGTTAAGTCAAATACTATTGATAGAAAATTTGTAGAACCAAATTTGGATAAAGTCATTTCTTCTCCCATTGAAATTAGTCAAGATTGAAACCTTTGTACAAATCAGGTGATCTTATGTGTGGGTCTATTTGTGGACTCAATTCTTTCCCATTGCTTTATATTTTACAATTTGACTGATAACCACCCTGTCTTAATTATTGCTGTATTATAGTGGATCTTGATATAATATCTGATTTTTCTAAATTCTATAGCTTGATTATATGTCTTCAGGATTACCTTTGCCCTTTATAAATCTTAAAATCAGAGTTTTTCCTCTCTTCCTCTTTCACTCCCTCCCTCCTTTCCTCTTTGTCTCCCCCCCCCCCCCCCCCCAAACCTGCTGAGATTTTGGTTGGGACTGACCTTGATCTGAAAGAGATTACTTGGAGCAGAACTACCATCTCACAGGCTCTTACAGTGTATGAACATGGTATAGCTTCCATTTATCTAGACCGTCTTAAGTACTTGTGAAAATAGTGTTTGTTCTGGGGTTTGAGGTTTTTGTTTTCAGATGTGCAGTTTACTTTTTATTTTTATATATTCAACTTAGTATAACAATGGAATTGGGTAAATAGACAACAGGGATATAATGGAGTAAATGGATATAGCCAGAAATTTAAGGAAGTAATTAACCTCTTAGGAAAATGTATTAAAGAAAACAAAAAAGCTAGCAATATTATTAATTTAAAAGGATATCACCATGCATCTAATGGACATGGAAAAAGGTGAGAGAATGTTATTAATAGTTAGGTGAATGTATTTGAAAGCATAGATGGGAAATTCCTCGAACATAAACCTAATGTAAGTGTTTTAGATAGTATCTATTTAAAGATACTGAATTTATGAATTAAAACCTCCCCACTAGAAATCCCCAGGCCCAGAAAGCTTCACTGGTGAATTATTTCAAATATACACTTTTTTTCTAAAGATTTATTATTTTATGTGTATGAGTGTTTTATCTGCATGTATGTATGTATATGCATCACATGCATGCCTGATGTGCCTACAGAAGCCAGACAAGGGCATCAGATTCCCTTGGACTGGAGTTATAGATGGTTTGAGTTGCCATGTGGTTGCTGGGAATCGAACCTGGGTCCTCTGTTCTCTGGGAGAATAGCAAGTGCCAACTCTCCAGCTCTAATACAAGCTTTTATATAGATTATTTTAGAAAGTTAAAAAGAATTAACATGTCCCAACTCTAATTATAAAACCATCACAAAATAGCACATAATAAGATTATTTCTGATGAACATAAATATAAAACAAAATATTAGCAAATAAAATCAGGAGATGTATATCTCCAAAATAGGATTTCTCCAAACATTCTAGTTGGTTTATCAACTGAGAATCATTCAGTGTGATTGACCACATTAAAAAAAATAAAAAATTGAAGGAGTGAACAGGAGGAATTGGAGGGGAAGTAGGGAGGGGGTGATGTAAATATAGTATTTGGTTTGAATTCTCAAAAAAATAAAAATCAAATTAAAAATAAACATAATGGTCAGGCGTGGTGGTGCACACCTTTAATCCCAGTACTTGGGAGGCGGGCAGATTCCTTGAGTTCTAGGCCAGCCTGGTCTACATAGTGTCTCCCCCCTACCCCCCCCCCCCCCCCCCAAGAAAAGGAAAAAAAATCATATGCTTAAATAAAATAATCTGTTAGCATCAGGTAACTAGCTGTCCTAGTCTACATGAAACTTTGTTTCAAAAACAAAACAAATAAAACTTCCTAGAACAGTAGATACTGAGGGAAACTTTCTTATTCTAACAATGTGCATCTTAAAATTCTGCCGCATCTGCTGCTTTCTGAGAGTGATGTATTTTTTTTAATAGATTGTATTGTTAATTCCTATAAAGTTGTTCAAGGACCTGTATGGGTCCTAAATGTTCTTTCTAGAGTCTGCAGTAAAAGCCATTGACTTAATAATACTAATTTGTTAATTGTCTTTTTTTTTTTTGCTTTTATTCTTTAAAAATATACAAGTAGGAGTTTCTTTCTCCATAAGCTGCCTGAGTATGAATCACAACAAGCTGAACATGAGAAGTAAATAGGATAATCCAGCCATCTTATTCTGTTGAGCCAGACATTAGATTTGTAAAAAACAAACCAAACAAAAATCACCTTTTTGCCTTACTGTATCTCTCCAGTCCTGCTTTGTAAAAATTTTAAGAAGCTCTAAAAGGATGTGTTTTTGAGATAAATTATAAATATACAGAAATGTTCTAAACCTAGTTGTAAAAAACCAGTACTCACAGATTGACTAGGCCAAGCAGCTGACATGGTGCAGTAAGATGACTTGCCTCTGTTTCTTGATGGCGAAATCTCCAGATGGGAGGTTTGAATGGTTTCTCCTATCATGATGTGAGGATGCTGACCTAGAGTGACCCGAGCAGTAGCGGTTGAAGAACAAGCAAGTTCTAGATGACTAAGGCAGAGAGTGTAGTACTTGTGACCTAGCCTTGTGTCATTTCTGTGACACTGTTAGATGAAGTCATTATAAACCCACCTAGATTCAAGGGAAGAAACAGAAACTCTTGATATGAGGAGAGCTGCAAAGAATATGCAGTCATATTATATCAACTGTTGCAAGAAGATGTTTGATGAACTAAAATCCTGTTGTGTAATTGAATTATTCACTCTGTAAACCATAATTATGAAAATAGTACTTTGGTGTGTCAGCATTTTGTCCCATAACCTTTTTATTACTAAGGAGAAAGTCTTTTCAGGACTAGGGGGAAATCATTTAATGACGGTTGCTTTATGACCCTCATTTCATGCTCCCTTTGGGATTTATATATCATAAACAGGTTACGTATATGCTTTAGGATTTGTTTTGTGGGGCACTGTAGTAAAAGGTACAGATTGGGGAAAAAATGAATATTTATTGTTTGTTAAGACCCTTTTATGTACCAAATCCTTCTAAGAAAATATATTTATCTTACTGTAAAGACACACACACACAGTATGTGTATTTGGAAAGGGTGAAACATACAAAATATTCTGTAGACCATCAATATTTGCTCTCAATTTTTGATCTGCCTTCAAAGTATTTTTTTTTTTCTTTTTTCCCCCCCCCCCCCCCCCAGGCTTTCTCTGTATAGCTCTGGCTGTCCTGGAACTAGCTCTGTAGACCAGGCTGGTCTCAAGCTGAGAGATACACCTGCCTCTGCTTCCTGTGTGCTGGGATTAAATGCCAGCACCAACACACCTGGCAAGATATTTTTTTTCTTAGCTTAATTTTCTTGCATTTTGAATATAATATGCTGAGGTCTTAATTTTTGCTGCTGCTGCTTCTCTGAGCTTCCAGAGTCTGTGGTGTTGTATCCTGATTAAAAAAAAAAAAAAAAAAAAAAACAGCTGTTAGTAACTAAAACATGTCTTATTTGTTTGTTTGTTTATTTAATGAAATAAGTTCTCCAAGTTCTCACTCGTAGTCTACGCAGACCTAAACTCAGTATGTAGCCCAGGCAAGCCTTGAAGATATGGCAAGGAGAACCCTGCCCTAGCCTCCCTGGTGCTAAGATTGCAGATGGGAGCCACCGTGCCTGGCCTTTGCTACTTATTCCCCACAGTTCTTGCATGTTCTATTCTTGGTTGGGATTTTTCCTTAGATTTCAGTTCTGAATGCTGTATTGGCCTGTCCTCAGTCAAGCTCACTGGTTCCTTCCTTAGTTCTGTCTAGTCTCTTGATGCGCCTACTAAGGGCATTCTTCATTTGTTTTAAAATTTTACCTCAGTTTGTAGCCCTTTTCTCAGTAATAACCATGTCTTCTTGCATGTTGTCTGTTTTTCCACTGGAGTTTTTCTAATATTATCCATTGTTCTTAACTTTGTTTTTCAGACCAAGCCTCACTATGTAGCCCAGGCTGGCATTGAATCTCTGAGTGATCCTCCTAGCTTCTGTCCACCTCTCTGCCTAGCACTGAGGTTATGGTTACATGCCAACATACCAGGTTGTTTTGTACGGTGAACACTAGTCAGTAGGGGTAAAGCACACCCCTTTCTTGTTAGACACCAGCTTGACTTCTCCATGTTGGATGACATGTGTACATGTTGCCTGCAGCAGTAGGCTCTCACCATCAGGTTGTAGAGAGCAGCCAATAGCTGTGTCAATAGCCTGTGATGTTGAGGGGTTTCCATGGGGCTCCTTTGGGCTATGACTAAACCAGATGTAACCCTTTCCTGGCATTGGAAGTTTTACTTAGTGACATACGATGTCTAGATGGGGCACTGTCTCCCCTATTATTTGGTGACTCCATTTAGATTCCTTTCATATATGTATGTATTTTAGGACACTTCTGCATTAACAAGTTTCCAAATGGCCTTTAGTATTAGCTGTACCTCCCCATATTTCCTACCCTTCTCTCCCACCCCCCCTACTTAATCTTCCTATTTTAGTTCCCCTTGTCTTTTCATAACAATATATTCTATTTCCCTTCCTTGGAAAGACCCCCTCCCTTTACTAGGTACCTACCCTCTGTGGTTATTTAGATTTTAGCACACATTTTGAAAGCTTAAGTGCTAATATCAATATAGAATAGAGAACATACATGCAGTATTTATCTTTTGGGATTACCTCACTCAGGATGGTTTTTTTCCTAGCTCCATTCATTTACTTGAAATTTTCATAATTTCTCTTTTCTTAACAGCCGATTAATATTCTACTGTGTATTGTGTTACATTTTCATTACATATTCATCAGTTGATAGACATCTAGGCTGTTTCTAATTTCTAGCCATTATGAATAGAACAGTAAAGAACATGGATGAGCAAGTCCTCTGTAGTAGGGTATATGTCCTAGAGTAGTATAGCTGGATTTTGAGGTAGATTGACACTGATTTCCATAGTGGCTGACCAAGTTTGCATTTCCACCAGCAATATAGGAGTGTTCGCCTTACCCCACATCTTCATCAGCATGAGCTGTCATTTGTTTCATTGGTCGTAGCCATTCTGGCTAGGGTAGGATGAAATCTAAGAGAGTTGAACATTTCTTTGTTCCTCAGTCATTCGTGTTTCATCTTCTGAGACCTCTCTGCTTAGTTCTGTACCCCAGTTTTTACTTGGATTGTTTTCTTGGTGTTCAGTTTTTTTAGTTCTTTATATATTTTAGATACTTATCCATATATATTAACACTGTATCAGATATATAATTGATAAAGATCTTTTCCCATTCTCTAGGCTGTTGCTTTGTTCGGATGAGGTGTCTTTTTCATCTTCATGAGGTTCTGTTTATTATTAATTGTTGGTCTTAGTGCCTGTGTCCTATTCAGAAAGTCCTTTCCAGTGCCAGTAAGTTCAGGCCTATTCTCCACTTTTCTATCAGATTCAGGATACCTGGTCTTATGTGGAGGTCCTTGATCCATTTGGAGTCGAGTTTTGTGCAGATAGCTATGGATCTATTTTCAGTCTTCTACACGCAGCCATCCAGTTGGACCAGCACCATTTATTGGAGATACTATCTTTGCTTCAGTGTGTATTTTTGGCTTTTTTTTTCTTTTGTCAAAAATCAGGTGTGTTCATAGGTGTGTGGATTTATGTCTGGGTCTTCAGTTCCATTAGTCAACCTGTCTGTTTTTATGTCAGAACCATGCTGTTTTGGTTTTTTTTTTTTTATTACAATAGCTCTATAATACAACTTGAAATCTTAAGATTGTGATACTTCTAGCACTTTTATTATTCAGGATTCATTTAGCTATCCTGGGTCTTTTGTGTTTCCATAGGATTTGAAGATTTGGTGTTTTTTTTTTTTTTTTTTTTAGCTTCTGTGAAGAATTGTGTTGGAATTTTTATGGGGATTGTACTGAATTTGTAGATTGCTTTTAGTAGGAGGCCATTATCACAATATTAATCCTACCAATCTATGACATGAGAGATCTTTCCATCATCTGTTATCTTCAGTTTCTTTTAAGTTTTTATTATACAGGTCTTTCACTTACTTGGTTAGAGTTATCCCAAGATACTTTATTTTTTGAGACTGTTTTTCAAGGTACTGTTTCCCTGATTTCTTTTGCAGTCTGTCATTTGTATATAAGAAAGCTACTGATTTTTGTTTTAATTTTGTTTCTTGCTATTTTGCTGAAAGTATTTTTCAGCTATAAGTTTTCCTCGTGGGAATTTTTAGTCTTTTATATATAAAATTATATAATGCGCAAATAAAGATTTTTGACTTCTTTTCCTATTTGTATTCCCCTTGATCTCTCATTGCTCTAGCTTAGACTTAAGTACCACATTGAATAGGTATGGAGAGAGTGGGCATCCTTGTCTTGTTCCTGAGTTTATTGGATATGCTTTATGTTTTCATCTGTTTAGGTTGATATTGACTATGGGCTTTCTCTAAATTGCCTTTATTATGTTGAGGCATGTCCCTTGTATCTCTAGTCTCTCCAGGACTTTCATTATGAAGTGGTATTGGAGTTTGTCAAAGGCCTTTTCTGCATTTAATGAGATGATCATGTGGTTTTTATCTTTCAGTGTGTTTATAATAGTGCATTATGTTTATCAGCGTAATATGTTGAAACATCCCTGCATCTCTAGGATGGAGCCAACTTGATCATGATAGATAATATTTTTGATGTGTTCTTGGATTTGGTTTGCAAGTACTTTTATTGAAAAATTTTGCATCTATATTCCTAATGGATATGGGTGTGTAGTTTTCCTTTTTTGTGCTATATTTGTGTGGTTTTGGTATTAGTGTAACAGTGGCCTTACAAAAAGAATTAGGAAATGTTCTTTTAGTTTCTGTTTTGTGGAATAATTTGAGGAATGTTGACGTTACTTCTTTGAAGATCTGGTAAAATTCTTTGACTCTATCTGGCCCTGGACTTTTTTTGTTTTAGTTTTTTTCTTGTTGGTTTGTTTTGGTTATTAGACTTCAATTGTTGCTTCTATTTCACTAGGGATAATGGATTTGTTTAGATTGCTTTTTTAATCATGGTTTAACTTTGGCAGGTCATATACATCAAGAAATTCATCCATTTCTTTTAAAGGACTTGACCATCTTCAGTTTTCTGTCTGCAAGAGGCCCTGGAAAACACCCTCCCACCACGTTATCTTAGCTCTTCTGCTGGGAGAAGAGGTGCCAGAGGTCAAAATGTAGTTTTCTTTTATATCACATCTCCCTGAGAGTTTGCCCTAGTACTTTGCACACATGAAAAAGTAACATTAGGAAGGGAATTAAGAGTTTGTTTATAATTAATTGATGTTTTAGAAGGACATCCAGACAAAACATATTTAACCAATAAATAAAAAAATACTTGACAAGAATTTCAGTATAGAGATAGATATCTTGCTGCATGACTTCTGCAGTCTGACCCTTGGAAGGCTGCCTAGTGTGTGGAATTTGTTCTTTTTGAATGACTTTTACACTGTTGTGCAGAAAAGAACCTGATGGCAATGTTCTAATCCCTTTCTGTAGCATAGGTTTTGCATGTTGCATGTTTCCACTCTCACAGTAAAGGTAGAAGATTGTCAAGCTGTTCTGTGGCCAGTGCAGCTAAGACTCCAAAACCTGTGTGGCAAAACAGGGGGACCCTGCACTTGCAAACAAAGCACCACTCGTTTTTATTATTAAAGCAAGCAAAGCATGAGGTGACGTTTACAGTTGCTTAAGCAAAAACAAGTACAGCGAGAGAATACACCTGGTGTTACGACCTGTCTTTGGTCATGCCAGGGCATTTCCTTCACTTCCATGCTTTCAAGTCCATTCACTTACCATAGTTTATGCAATTCTTTCTAGAAAGACACCCTGTGGGAAGAATATTCTGCACTCTGCCCCATACAAGTTCACAGTAAGTTAACAGCTTTCTTACCTGGGTTCCCACAGAAGACAGGGTTAAAAATGTTGCATTCAAATAGAAAAGTTAGCAAGTTTGGTGGAAATCAGATCTTGAGATTTATATTTGAAATTCTTCTGTATTCACAAACATCCCCCAAACACCTAACTCTCTGTGCTTTGTTACAGGTAATACAAGGACCTGTGGAATATGAGTGATGACAAACCCTTTCTATGCACTGCCCCTGGGTGTGGCCAGGTAATACAGCCATCACTTACATTGATCTTGTATGCTTCTTTTCATTAAATCATTTCTAGAATATATTGTTATTAAGGCTTCACTATAGTGATTTTATAAGGTTAGAATTAGGCTAAAAAGAAAACAAAAACATTTAAAAGTTCTTTCTTTAATAATCAATCCTAGTTCTAGAAGAGGCAGTGTGGTCCATAGAAGTAGTTCATCTTACAGTAAAGGTCAGAACCATAGACAGAAACCCCAGACTTAAAAGAATACTATTTGATTTATAGTCATTGAAAATCATTGCTAAATGACCTCATTGGAAATGAAAAATATATTGCTGTATTTAGAAATTGTTTCACTTATTTGAACTTTTATAAAACTAGCTGATACCTACCTCAGACAGTATCACTAATCTATTAATGTTCTGAAATCTAACATCTTTAATTCAAAGCATGTGTGGAAGCATTTTGAGATGATATTTTAATTTTTAATAGGACATTAAATTATTAATTACCTTACCATTATCCTAATCTTTTAACTACAGACACTAAAGAAGAATTGATTTTTAATATGTAGTGAACTTAGAGTATTTACATACAGAGTTAAGTCGTAGACATTAAAGTACTTTATTGGTTTTTATTTATTTTTAGTTGAAATGTAATAGACAAACAATAAACTTCATGATAGTTCACAGTTTGATGCATTGTCTTTTTTTTAATACAATTATGAATTTTGTTGATGTGTGCATGTTGTGTGTGTTTGTGGACATTTGCTGTGGGCACATACATGCCACATATGGCATGTGGAAGTCAGAGAACAGCTTGTAGGCGTCATTTCCCTCCTTTCCTACCTGATGGGTTTATGGGGATCAAACGCGGGTCCCCAGGTTGGAAGTAAACCCTTTTACCTGCTAAGGGGTACCACCTTATGAGTGTTATGATTTGTCATATGGAAATATGTTCAGAGAACTGTTAACCACAGTCATGATAGTGAACAGACTCATCATCCCCAAATTTCCTTGTACCCATTTCTAAGTTCTCTCATTTTTGTCAACTACTGATCTGCCTTCTATTGTTGCCAACTTGATTGTACTCTCCAGACTGTGTACAAGCAGATTCATGGAGTATGCACATTCTTCTGGATTCTTTCATAACAAAATACGAGTTTTCAATTGTCTGCTTTCTATAACTATTAACTAATACTGCAGATTAGATACTTGGCAATTTATAAAGAAAATAGTTGGTCACATAACAGGGACGCTAAGATTTGATTGTACCCCCAGAAATTCATGTATTGGAAACTTAACCTCTGAAATTGTATGTTAACGTACTTGGAGGTGGGACCTTTGTGAAGTGTTTAAGATCAGACTACTTTAGACCTCCCAACCTCTAGAGCAGTTAGCTAAATAAGCCTCTTTTCTTTATTTGGATAATTGTATTCCAAAGTTTATCTAGCAGCTGTCTTATTTCCAAATTTAGTTCCCAAAGATAAAATGAGTGAAATTTGCATGCAAGTCTTTATGTGTACAAATGCTGTGGTTTCTGTTGGATTACCAACCAGAAGTGTAATGATGGAATCATGTGATAGAACCTTGCTTATCATTTTAGGAAATTACAGATTGCTTTCTAAAACATATGGGCCACTTTATGTTCCCATCAGTAATTTATTAGATGTCTAATTATGCCATATTCTTGTTAACATTTGGTGTTTTCATTCTTTTAAATTTGACTCATCTTCTTGTGCATAGATTAGTATCTCATTGTGCTGTCTCATTTCTTTGATGACTGTTGAAAAGATAGCCACATTTCTAAGATGTACTTATCAGCCATTTGTTTATCTTTATTGTTCTGTGAAGTTGTTTTTACCAACTCTTTTATCTGTTTTTAAAAATTGAGTTGTCTGAGGGTTGGCAATATAGCTCAGTGGTGGACCATTTACCTAGCGTGAAGTTCGTTTAGTCCCTAGTAAGAAAGGGGGGTGTAGAGCTGGATTTTATTTTTATAATTATATAATTTTTATGTCTATGGATGCTTAGTCTGCATGTAAGTCTGCGCCACGTTCATACCTGGTACTTGCAGAGGCAAGAAGAACGTGTCAGATCACCCAGCAACTGGAGTTAGAGATGGTTAGTCACCATGTGGATGCTAAGAGCAGAACCTGGATTGTCTGGAAGAGCAGCAAGTCTTATTAATCTCTGAGAGATTTCCTTTTTATTTATCATTATTGTGGGAGGTATGTGTGTCATATGCATGTGTGGAAGTTGTCTGGACATAAAGACTTGGTTGTGCTTTCTGGGAATGGAATTCAGGTCACCAGGCTTGCACAGCAAATGCCTTTACACACTGAGCTATCTATCTCCCCTGCCCAGATGCTATTTAAGTAGATGGTGTAGAAATGTGTTAATGGTAAGGTGACAATTGGATCAGATTGGACAAGCAGACAAATGAAGAAAATATGGAAGAAACTGCATGTTTCTATTGTGGCTGAAGTGTATGATGACCAATGAGGAGCTTGGCAAGAGATCAGAGAGATGGGAAAAATCTTACCTGTAGAGCTCTGTGGACATGAGATATGTGGGTTTATTCACAGAGCAGTGTGAAGCAGGGAAATTAGAAGACGATAAAGGTCAAGGTGAAAGATAGACTAGGTTGGTAGAAACAGTGGACACAAGGAGAAAGAGACTTTTAATATCCAATTTAGAGCTATCATTTACCTGCATTTTTATAAAGTTAAGTAAGAGTAAAAAGTATAATTTTAAAAATTCTTTGAAACTTAAGAGTTTGATTTTAGTTTCCACTGACTAGATTTACACCCTGATAACTCAGACTGTTTTATTTTTTGGATTTGGTACCAAGTTAAATAAAGAAGAGAGCTGGGTAGTTAATTATTTATATATGTGTCTGTGTGTAGGCACCTTTGTGTTCATAGTACACATGTGGAGGTCAGAGGACAACTTGGAGGAGTCAGTCTCTCCTTCTACCATATGGGTCCACAGTATAGAACTCAAGTTGTCAGGCTTCGCAACAAAGACTTCCCTGGTAACTCAGAATGTTCAAGGTTTTACTCCATGGTCAGTTAACCAAGTTGATTGGGGCCTGTAACAAGGCAATATATCAGGGGAAGGCAGAAGCAAAACTAACACCTCCCATCACAAGCCAAAGACTGAAGAAGCACCCAGGCCCCTTCGAGGTCACAGCTGAAATGGCTTACAAGACCTCTCCAAGGCCCGCATATGACTCAGGTTCCACCACTCCCAATGCTCCCACTCTGGAAGAAGCCTTTGGATCTTTGAGGGACGTTGGAGCTCTAAACCATAACAGCCACTACATCGCTTATAAAGCAGTTTTTGGAAAGTAACCAGTTTTGCCGTGTTTTAGAAGAAGTCATTCTTGGAAACTTGGCCTCAAATAAGCTCTAACTTTTCTGCTTAAAATAGAATGGTTGCTGTTATTTTGTGTGTGATCCCTTATAAATATACACTTTTTTAAATGAAATGTATTACTTTTGTGTGTGTGTGTGTGTGTGTGTGTGTGTGTATAGGGCGGGGGATGTTAGTGCAGTGCCCATGAAAGCCAAAAGAGTGCATTGGATTCCCTGGAGCTGGAGTTACAGGCAGTCCAATCCATCCAGTATGCTGGGAACTGAAGGCAGGCCCTTCCCAAGAGCATTAAGCACTTGTAGACACTAAGCCATCTCTACCTCCACCTAGACTTTAGACAGGATCTTACTTGTATATAGCTTTGCCTGATCTGGGACTCACTAATATAGACTCGATTGGCCTCAAAGTCACAGAGATCGACCTCTGCCTCCCAAGTACTGGGATTAAAGGCATAGGCCGCCACACCTATCACTCATACATGCTATTTTTAAAGAGTCTTTTTGAAAAGAATTTATGTATTTCTATGTGTATGTGTTTGCTTGAGATTATGTGCAACATGTGCATGCTGCAGTCTGTAGAGACCAAAAGAAAGCATCAGATCTTCTGGCACTGGAGTTATTGGTGGTCCGTTAGCTGCTATGTAAATGTGGATGCCAGTCTAACTCTTGAAAGAGCAGTAAGTAACTCTTTATGGCTGAGCCAACACCCCAGCTCTATATGTGCTGTTTTTTTTTTCTTGTTTGTTTGTTTTTTGTTTTGTTTTAATAAAAACCATCGTATTTGAGCTGGGCGGTGGTGGCACACGCCTTTAATCCCAGCACTCGGCTGAGGCAGGTGGATTTCTGTGAGTTCCAGGCCAGCTTTGTTTACAGAGTGAGTTCCAGGACAGGCTCTAAAGCTACACAGAGAAATCCTGTCTTGAAAAACAAAATAAAAAATAAAAACCAACCAAAAAAAACCCCTATCATATTTAAATTTGTTTAAATAGAAGAAAAAGAATCAGTAGTTGTATGGTTATCATAAGAAATTGTTTTGCTGGCCATGGTGGCGCACACGGATCTCTAAATTTGAGGCTAGCCTGGTCTACAAAACAAGTTCCAGGACAGCCAGGGCTGTTGCACAGAGAAACCCTGTCTGGAAAAACAAAACAAAACAAAAAAGAAAGAAAGAAAGAAATTGTTTAAGAGAATTCCCTAGCATTAATTATAGTATTTGAAAAATGTTAGGGAGTTTCACATGTGAGCCACCATGCCTGACTAAACATGGTTTTAAATTGTTGGCTGTGTTCTCTTGCTAGAGCTTGTCCTGTCGTTTACTTAGTTTTCTACTATGAATTTTGAAATTAATTTTAGTATTATAACAAGTAACATTGTGATAAGTATCATTTTACATATTGGCTGAAGCTCTCGAACTAGAATTACCAGCTCACTGTATATATAAACAGTCATAGTGGCTGAAGCATGAAGACCACAAGTTCAAGACTACCATAAGACATCGTCTTTAAAAAACAAAGGCTGAAATGAAGCTAGTGGTAAAACACTTGCCTAGAATGCACAAGTCCCTGGGTTGGATTCCACTCCAAATAAATAAATAAAACGTAAACATAGTTAAATATTGGCCCAAAAGATGGGTAAAGACATTTGCTTGAGGGCTGATGACCCAAGTTCAGTCCCTAGAATCCACATGGTAGAAGGAGAACCAATCCCTGCAAGTTGTCTTCTGACTTCCACACATTCACACAATACAAAAAAAAAAAAAGAAAAGAAAAGAAAAGAAAGAAAAGAAAAGCTCACTCAGCTTTTGATTTCATTAATAGTTTAGTCTCATTAATAATGAACTATTTTCATCATAAACACTCCAGTCTTGAGTATTATATATTTTTAGACAATGATTCTGTGAGACATTTAATGTTATATACTATCACTGACCAAAACATAGCCCAGTGAATATCAGTTTCATGTGTTAATCTTGCTGAAAGCAGCAGTGACATATTCTCTTTATATTAAGTAGTATTTCTTAGGATGTTAAACGTACTAATTATTTTTATTTTTTGAGATAGAGTTTTACTATGTAGCCCTGGCTGTCCTGGAACTCACTATTCAGGCTTCAGACTCACAGAGATCTCCTGCCTCTAAACCTTTAGTTTTGAGTTTAAAGGTATACTCACCATACCCTGCAATAATTGATGTTAGAAACACCAATTTGGTGATGATAGTGCAAATTATTTTTTTCTCATCACTAAACATGGCATGATCCAAATTTTGTTCTAGCATACTTAATTTATATTAGGAATTTCCAGTAGATTTTCACATTTTAAAACATACTTTATTGGTAGTATCACCTTAAGAATGGCCTATAAAAATTAGCACAAAGAGTTTATCTGAAAATTCTTAACCACGGTCTTTTTGTAAATGCCTAGGTAATTTTTAGATATTGCACAGACTCCTATTAATTACATTTGTATTTAGGGGATGTGTTGTTGAATTGAATAAAAGATAGAAAGTTAGATACTTAGTAAAATATTAATTTACATACTCTTATTGGTGATATCTTTGCTTTTGGTGTCACTTGCATTGAAAATATTTTGTGGTAAATTATTGTACACTATAAGCTGATTCAGAGGAAGATTAGATACAATATATACTTAGCCCAGGTCTCAGTGTATAAACAGACATTTCCTGTCCTGACAGCCCGGTCCCAAATAACCAACTCAGAGGCTGAATATGAATTATAAATGCTTGACTGATAAAGCTCAGGCTTGTTACTAGCTAATTCTTACATTTAAATTAACCAATTTCTATTAATCTGTGTATTGCCATGTGGCTCATGGCTTTACCTGTCCTCTAGCATTTCTTACTTCCTGAGCGGCTTGCTGGAGTCTCCCCTGACTCTGCCCTTCTTCATCCCATCATTATCAGTTTGGCTTTCCTGCCTAACTTTATCCTGTTTAGCTATTGGCCAAGCAGTGTGTTTATTAAACCATCCACAGCGACATATATTCTCACAGTGTAAAGGAATATTCCACAGCATTTCCCCTTTTTTGTCTAAATAAAAAAGGAAGGTTTTAACTTTAACATAGTAAGATTATATACAATAAAAACAGTTATCAAGTAAGAATTACAGTTATAATATCAAGTTTATTTGTATTTAGCAAAATTAGAGAAAATATTCTGTTATCTGTTTGTGACTCTAAAGTTTTACATCTAATTTACCTTTTTATCATAATTAGGAAAACTATAGTTATAACTATTTAGTCTTCAATTCCATCAAAGACCTCAGAAGGGTGAAAAATATTACCTAATGACAGGAACACCTGGCTGTCTATACAGTCACCCGAAGTTTTTCTGTAACGTTGGGACATCCAACTTTGGCCTACAGGCCTAACATATCTGACAGACTTTCCTATGAAACAGGGAATTTTGAAGGCCTGTCTTACCTTGTCTTGGTAAAGCTTGGCAATCACCTTTCTTACATCCTGCTGGTACAGTTTGGACACTATCAACAATTGAGGCAAGGGCAGTTTTTTTGCCCACATGGCTAGCTTTTGCCATAAGGAAAACAAATTCCATATAGAGTTTCTTCGATGCCCATCATCCTCTTTGGCATAATTGGTGCTGCCAGGGGCAGACATGTCTCACTGTCAAGAAAAGTCTTAAGTTATTAAAACATTTTAAATGGCCGAGTGGTGGTGGCGCACGCCTTTAATCCCAGCACTCGGGAGGCAGAGCCAGGCGATCTCTGTGAGTTCGAGGCCAGCCTGGGCTACTAAGTGAGTTCCAGGAAAGGCGCAAAGCTACACAGAGAAACCCTGTCTCGAAAAACCAAAAAAAAAAAAAAAAAATTTTTAAATGCCATATTCTGTAGGTCTTTGAAGTGTTTGAAGATTGCCTATTTATCTGAAATATATCTCTGTATTTGAAATCTTAACTAACATGACTATAAGTTTGCTATTATAGATGACTATTAATCTGTATTTCTTTATTATATATTACATTTTTAAATGAGCTGCATAAACATAATACCCTAAACAAGAGTAGAAATATACATACAGTATAACAAAATTAACTTTAAATTTGTATCAATAAACCAAAATCCATACTAATGTAAAATATATAAAATTAATAGTTGTTTTTTGGACTAAAGTAGATTCAGTAATCTACCCTCTTATCTCATCATTTCTATGTTATCTCCTCCTTTTTTCCTTTAGAAAGAGATCTTTGAATTTAACTTCTTTGTTTAGCCTTTTTTCTGACCATGACCAATCACAACTTGTAACTAACCTCTAAACAAGGACAAACATTAATAATTTATTTTTGGAAATGTGGGCATAATTCTCTAGACTACTTCCTGTTGATTGAGGACGCTGGTAATCTTTGGGGGACCCTAAGAAAATTCAGGGTTATGGTCAAGTCCTGACTGGAGTGTTTTGTGAGGTTGGATCTTCTCAACCAGCAGCCTTGAAGCTGTTTTGGCTGCAGAACTCAGAAGAAACTGCAACAGAGGCACTCTGAAATGTTGGATCATCTGGGCCATCCGTTCCCATTGGAGATTTTTCGGGGGGAGGGGAGTTGGTCTTCCTTTATAAAACCTGATTTTTCTTAAGCCTGTCATTTCCTGTAGAAATAAAAGCAGAACCTCTTTCCCAAAGTAACATATTTTTTTACTTAAATTTTGAAGTCAGGATATTTTTAAAATATAGAGGTTCGTTTAATCTAGCAGCTTTCGTAATCAAATGTCTGTTAGCAGTTATCATTTGTTCATTAATAGTCAAAAAGTTTAAAGACAACACAGTAACATACAGTATCCAGACTCTCTGTATTTTTCATCTTTACATGGCTTATATTTTTATTACTCTATTTCTTTTTTAAGGACTTTATTATTTCAAAAGTATATTTTTTTTATCTAAGACTGTATATATTTTTCTTCTCTCTCCCAAGTATATGCACATTTGTATAACACACTGTGACCTGTTTAGAGGCTTTGTGTCTGAATCTGTCCTTATTGTGCATCTGTGACCTTTTCTGTCTGAATGAGCAAAGAACTGTTGTGTAACTTAGATCATGGTGTGCTAGTGCTGGCTTCTCCCCCTCGCTTCTCTGAGAGCCTAGTCTCATGGCAGAAGAGGTAAGTTTACCGCCAGCTCTGGGAGCCATGTTTACCCCCTAAAAAGCCAGCACTTGGTAGCATGCCGCCAGCTGCTCATAAACACCATATAATTGTTTGGTAACAGGGCCTCTTAAAAGAGCCTCCCATTTTTTGCTATTAGCACCGAGCCATAAAGCCATCTTTCTTTTTTTTTTTTGGTTTTTCGAGACAGGGTTTCTCTGTGTAGCTTTGCGCCTTTCCTGGAGCTCACTTGGTAGCCCAGGCTGGCCTAGAACTCACAGAGATCCTCCTGGCTCTGCCTCCCGAGTGCTGGGATTAAAGGCATGCGCCACCAACGCCTGGCAAAGCCATCTCTTAAAGGATCCATGCCTCTGCTCACTGCAAGCAAACAGGCCACCAGAGAAAAGGTAGCTACAAGAAGCCGGCTTGACTCGTTCTCATGTATGTCTAGAATCCTTTTTTAAGCTTTGTGGGTTAGGTTTTATGTGGAAATTTCGGCCACACATTAGAACACCATGTGTAAACAGATGTTTCCTGTCCCAACCACCAACTCAGAGGCTGAATATGATTTATAAATGCTTGGCTGATAGCTCAGGCTTGTTACTAGCTAACTCTTACATTTAATGTATTAACCCATTTCTATTAATCTTTGCATTGCCACGTGGCTCATGGCTTTACCTGTCCTCTAGCATGTCTTCCTGGGCAGCTCACTGGCATCCCCTCTAACTCCACCCTCCTTCCTATCATTCTCAGTTTGGCTTTCCCACCTAACTTCCTCCCCAGCTACTGGTCTGTCAGCTCTTTATTAACCAATGAGAGTGATACATATTCATAGTATAGAAAAGAATTGTTCCATAGCATCAGTGGAGGTATATGTGTGTTAATCAGTAGCTTCTTGCTGTTGAATAGAGTTGCTCTTTTGGTTTTATCGAAACAGGGTTTCTCTGTGTAGCTTTGGTATTTGTCCTGTATCTTGCTCTGTAGACCAGGCTGGCCTTGAAGTCACAGAGATCCGCCTGGCTCTGCCTCCTGAGTGCTGGGATTAAAGGCGTGCACCACCACTCCCTGGCTGAGTTCCTCTTCAATTAAGGAAAGAGTTAGCAAAAAGAGCTGTTACCCTGATTACATCAAAACTTATTTCTACCTATTTAACAAAGTTAAATAGTAGTAATAATAATATAGCATGAAAATAACTATAAAACCACACAATGGCCGATTCTTAGGAAGTTAATTCTGGTAAGAGATGACTCAGCATATAAAAGCACATGTCACAGAAGCCTGGCAACCTTAGTTCAATCCCTGGAACCCCTATGTAAAGATAGAAAGGAGAGAACCCACAACACAGAGTCCTCTGACCTCCGCTTAGGTACTGTAGTCTGTGTAACACTTCACCCCACCCCAGTAATAAATCTGAAAAGACGTGGCCAGGCCCTGGAAATTTCTCAGCTATTAGAACTTACATTAATTTACTATGGATGCTACATGTTCACCTTCCTCCATTCTGCCCATTACCCTTTTTCTAACTTTCTAAGGTCCTATCCAAAAAACTTTTTCACTTCCTTCCAACCTTGTTCATTGAGATATTATGCTCAAGCACTTGTTTTTATTGAGAGAAATACTTGGATTTTATATATATCTGTTGTATTGTGCATTGGAGTTGGACTTTGTCTAGAAGAAATTGTATTAATTCAATATGATAATATTGCCAGTAATATTATTATCATTATTCTACAAAGTTTCTTCTTAAAAAACTTGTTGGTTTGTCTAAAAAATAGTTCACATAAATTATAAATTTTATCTCATCATATAATAGTTACTATATTATTTATTAAAAAAGAACCCATATCCTTCATAGATAAACTTTTTTTTCTCATTTTAACCAGATTGATTTTTCACTCTGACTGTCTAAGTTTCTTGTTAAATACACATTTCTCAGATGATTTCCCAAGGTCAGATTCACCTGTGTTAGATACCAATTTGAGTGTATTTTGTCCTTCACATTAAAAAATGTTGCTGTGTATGTATATAGATAATACCAATAATCCCTTTGTGACTAATAGTTCATTTGCTCTTTGGATCTTGTAGGGGTTTATGAATAATAACACTTACGTTCTCGTCTAGTCACTCCTTT
Organism: Peromyscus melanophrys; assembly: GCA_902168415.1. NCBI lineage: Eukaryota > Metazoa > Chordata > Mammalia > Rodentia > Cricetidae > Peromyscus > Peromyscus melanophrys. The sequence goes on along the minus strand of CABHPR010144746.1, from coordinate 45,583 downwards.
TACTTAGGACAGTTTGCTTCATTTTCTCATTATACAGCCGACAGCGCTATTCTGTAGTGTTTTGGTTAGTTGGTTAGGTTTTTGGTTGTTTAGGGTTATTATTGTTGCTGCTGCTGAGCAACAGACCTAAGGCCTTGTACTTTACCACTAGACTACACCTTCAGCTCCAATTGCTCCTTGATATTTGTGGCCAAACTAATCCAAGCAGAGGACACTAGTGAATAAAAATTCTAGGTTAAAATTCCTGAGTTTTTACCTCTTAATTTTGAAAACTTCATTTATCAAAATTTTTTAAATGTGCCACTTATACCAAGATGAGTTTACAAGTAAATGCTTTAATGATTCCCTTCTATAGAAAAGTCACATGGGGAGGTTCTGTGGAACCTACGATGAATCTTACATGCAGATACTTTTAATGTGGAATGTAAAGCATAGCACCGAGAATTTTAATACAAGGATCAAAAGCAACAGACAATGTCAGTAAGCTCTGCAATGTGTTCATTGTCTTAAGAGCTTTGTTTCTGGTGTGCTTGTCAAAAGAACCACTACTAATGTCTCAGGATTTGGGGAGGGCTCTTAAAAGGATAAAGTAATAAGAAGATAGCCTGAGTGGGAAAGAGTTGGATTGCCCCGGTGTCCACAGGTGAATGGATAGTTAATGAATGAGTAAAGCAAAGGACAGAAGCAATGGACAATTCTTTCAATATGGAGATAAGACAGGTTCAGAAAAAGTCATAATGATTTCATACAATAGTGGTTAATTTTCTGTTGGTGTTTATAAGTAAAGTACAGTGATTTTCTTTAATGTAGCTTAGTAGGGTTTTTTTTCCTGATTTTAAGAATCAACTTATTTTAAGGAGTTCCTTTTTTCAGTTAGCATTTATGTAATGTTTATGGCAGATTGGAGATCATAGGAGGTGCTCAGCTTACTTAGAAGGGTAGACGTGAAGATAAGTCTATATAGTGATAGGCCAAATAATGAAATAATAATAATAATGAAATAATTTTATTACATAAGTAATAGTAATAAAAATAGTGAAATAATAATAAAAATAATGAAAGTTCAGAGCACTGATGAAGGGCTTCTAACTTGAAGCTGGAGGGCGGGCGAGAGGACTGAGCAGTTAAGAGTGCTAGTTGTTCTTTCAGAGGCCCTGGAGTTTGATTCCCAGCACCCACATCAGGCGACTCACAACTGTGTGGACTCCAGGATCTTCTTGCTTTTACAGACATCTACAGACACATACATACATGAACATAAACCAAAATAAAACAAGCCTTTTTAAAAAATTGAAGGGAGGGTTTGTGTGTAGGACTGAGGCTGTTAATAGATACTAACTAGGTGTCAGATTTCTTAAGTTAGACTAGAATTTCAACATTCCCATTTGTAAAGTGATAGAAAAGAGTGGGGCTTGGTTTAACCTCTGAACCAGGAAATGGGCAAAAGAAATGACTGGTTCTTATTTTGGGGAACAGTAGTGCTTGATAAGGAGCTCTTCAAAAGGTTGATTTCCAGACACAGTAGGTGTTTAAATATGAATGTGCTGTGTCACTGTTGGCATGTGGTACTGACCCGGTGGAAGGTGAGGACAGATAGGATAAATAGCTTTAAACATGCATACATTTTAATATGAGCTATGATGTTAAAAATCACTTTGTTTTTCTTTTTCTCCAAGACAGGGTTTCTCTGTGTAACAGAGTCCTGACTGTCCTGGAACTTGCTTTGTAGACCAGGCTGGCCTCGAACTCACAGAGATCCTCCTGCCTCTGCCTCCCGAGTGCTGGGATTAAAGGCGTGCGCGCCGCCGCCGCCGCCGCCGCCGCTGCTGCCACCGCCCAGCTAAAAATCATTTTTGTAGATTAAAACAATTTGAAGTAAATTGATGTATCGTATTGTGGTTGCTGTTTCTTTGCTAAAGAACACAGGAATTCTTTAGAATATAAAGCCAAATTTTTTTCCTTTTTCCTTTTTGTTTTTAAATTTTGTTTCTTTTTCTTTTCTTTTAATTGAGACAGGGTCTCACTATGTAACCCTGGCTGACCTGGAACTCTCTATGTAGACCAGACTAGCCTAAACTGACAAAGAGCTTCCTCCCTAGTGCTGGGATTAAAGGTGTACACCACCACCTGGCCTCAGATTTATTTTTTAATTTGCACAAGAGTCATATTTAGAATATTCTCAGTTAAAAAGTGGTAAGTAACCTTATATCTAAGTAAAAACAGTATTTTTGTAAAGTCTTTGAACTATGGATTTCGTATTTCTCCGACATAATAAAAGATGAATAATGGTCCATTTTATTAATTTTTTGCCTCAGGTTTTATTTTCAATCTTTCAAATGAGTCATATACTATCATTTCTTATTCTTCAGTAGTGGGTTTCTCTGATTATTTGAATCTAGATTGTCTTTGTGTGCTAACAACAGATCAATTATCTTGTAGTTTATAAGCTGCTATTTCACTGTTAGTGGTGGTTTTACATGTTGTGGAAATTGATATCCTTATCAGTTTTCTTTGATCAAATTGAAAATCTTAACTGTATTTTAAAACTTTTTGCCACAGCGTTTTACCAACGAGGATCATTTGGCTGTCCATAAACATAAACATGAGATGACACTGAAATTTGGTCCAGCACGTAATGACAGTGTCATTGTGGCTGGTTAGTATATGCTTTTATTAATGGCTTATATACTATTTCACCCAGAATGTGCACAATTTTTGTGTATTCTCTGTAAATACTATAGCTGATACTCCAATTACTTCATTTATACTAAGTGTTGGCAACATGTATTTACCCATTACGTTTCTATATGTTCTTTTGATCATCATTTCACTTTTATGTGTGCTTTTGAAATAACCACTTGAAGTCAGTTTTATGGAAGTTAGTTAGAACCCTGGGAATATTCGTGCCTTCTACATAGTGGACATTTACCTGATAATTAATTCATAGATATTTAGTGTTTCTTTTAGCTGTCACACATCTGATTTTGAAAACTTTCTGAAGATAGTAAATGATCAAGCACTTCCTGTGGAGCAGAAATATTTAGCAAACTTGGTCATTAATACTTTGTTAAAAAATGTTTTAAATGAAATGTTTTATTAATAACGCTCTGAAGCTGGAATGTAGATCAGTAGTATAGTGCTCATGCACAAGGCACTGGTTTTAATCCCCAGCACTGCAAAATTAAATAAAATACTCTTCATACAGAAGACCTAAGTTCAGTTAGTGTTTGTATGTGTGTGTGTGTGTCAACCCTATAACCATATGGTATCACTCTGAGCAGATCATTATTTTTCATATGTGAAAAGAGAAATCCAGTTCATGCATTAGCTTATCATCACTCTATCCCATATTAGCTGTTTTTTGATGTTTCATATGTATCCACATTTCTATGTATTTGTATAATACATAATTTCAGTATATTTGTTTCTTTTTAAATAAGTATTAGGGTAAGTTCTGTGTCATTTTACATATAACTTAGCTCTTTTTTCTATCTTAACTGCAGATATGTATATCATAACTATAACTAGAATTCTTTGTTTTGTGAAGCTCAGCTTATCCTTTCTGTTCTAGCATTAACTTGAATACTGAATAGTATTACTATTTTAAATTATTACTTGGTCTAGAGATCAAACACCATATGCAGTACTTTGGAAAGATAAGATATTGAGCTAATATCAGATGGCTCCTCCTGTGTGTACCATAATTTTTGTAATGAATAAATGAGAGGAAGCAAAAAGTTAAGTGATTTGTTAAAAAACAACTTATTGAGGGGAACTTTGGACATATCCTCAGTACTGTAAGTAAAAGGACACAGAACAGTGAAGTGTGCACGTCTTTGGAGTATGTAAATAATAAGTAGGATCATAACAAAAATTAAAGGACAATAAGTAAACAAAATTACAAATACCTAGAAAGTGTTTTCTTGGATATGAAAGTCTTTGTTTCCTTGAGATTTACTGTGTTAGACATTCTCTCTGTAAACTTTTATCTCAAGAATGTTTTCAATTTGATTTCTAGAAATTACTTTTCTGATTACATTTAGTACAGTATAAAAATAGAACATACACAGTCATAGCATTTTTACTAACGTTGAGATAAAGAGTTTAACATAAAGTATAAATAGAATGCATGATGATCAGAGCCCTAAGCAATCTGCATGTTAACCAATTGTGCCTGTGATGACGTTTCTCAAGTCTGATGGTACCAGTAATACCAATAAAAGTGATTTCGGCTTGTGCATTTTCCAGACTCTTTCCTCTCTTTACTGGAAGTTGTCTTCATCCCAATCAGCTTAGACAAATTCTTTCGGTTTGAACAATAGTCATATTTATATTTGACTAATTTGAATTAAAATAGACTTAAGCTGATACATATATGCAAAACCCTTATTAAAATATTATTTTGGAGGTCTTTGGGGCAAAAAAAAATAGGGTATAGGTTAAAAATTAAATAATGGGTAAGATTATGATATGAGGACCCCTACAGTAATTCTGATAATGTTTACACTAAGACAAGCCTGCCTTGTGTCTAACATGTATGATAAGTGAATTATTTTTGTTAAAGATTTATACACAGTACATGTAAGGGGTAAAGATAAAATTGTAATACTCCCTATAGAAACTCAGTAATTAACAAATATCTGACCTTCAGCTAAACAGATTTTATCTTAAACCAGTGCTGTAATAATTAGACTAGATTCCGTGTATGACCTCTAAAACTGCTGCCCTAAAATGCATAAAATGTGAATCAATTTTTAATGTACTACCAACTCTAATGTAAACAAATATCCCTCAAAATTATGACTAATTTGGAAGACTTGTAAACTTTGTTTTTCATTCATTTGTTCTACAGACAGTACATTAGTAATCAGTTTATATGTTAACATACATATCAATGAGTGCATATTCAAGTATAGTTGAAATAGCTCAGGCTGTAAGAAAGTTGAGTTCACATTCTTACTAAATTACACTAGACTATTTCTTTTGGCATGTGACTTTTATATATATATACCCTCTCACCAGTTTTTTATAATATGCTTTGCTGCATAGTAGTAATAAGGGTTTTGGTTTTTGGGGGGAACTTTAACTTTTTTTTCCTTTCAATATTTTGATGTGAAATTGTATATCAAAGTTCGTAATACATTGTGAACAGCTCGTTCAACATGCCAAGATAAAACATGCATGTGCTCTCATTAATTTTCTCTAAAGTGTATGCATTTAACAATCATAATTTTTGATGATGTGACTTTAGAAAATTCTTATCACTGTGTTAGAAATAGTAATTTCTCTAGACTATGCCTTATGTCACTCTACTCCGAGTAGTACATTAAACATAAAAGAACTTTTATGGTTCATGATGTTGGGGAAATATCTTGATATAAAATAAAGCTAAACCAGATTTTGTTTGTTTTAAAGGAAGACATCTCTTCAAAGAGAGAAATAACATGTGACTGAGTCAGTGCAACTAATTTGTTAATTTGCTAGCAACATTGTAGAATCTTAACATGATCTTTTCTATTTGTGTGCTCACTTTTGACATTTATTTCAGATCAGACACCAACACCAACAAGATTCCTAAAAAACTGTGAAGAAGTGGGTTTGTTTAATGAGTTGGCAAGTCCATTTGAGAATGAATTCAAGAAGGCTTCAGAGGATGACATTAAAAAAGTATGTTGTTAACCATGAGATTAAAGAAGAATACTTCTAATGGAAAAGAAATGATGGCTTTCACTTCCTGGTTTCTCAGTAAATTGAAACATTTTGATTGGCCGCTTTTTAACTTTTTACAAAATTTTCTTTATCGTTTGCATTAGATGCCTCTAGATTTGTCCCCTCTGGCAACTCCCATCATAAGAAGCAAAATTGAGGAACCTTCTGTTGTAGAAACAACTCACCAGGATAGCCCTTTACCTCACCCCGAGTCTACTACCAGTGATGAAAAGGTTAGACCTGTGGAAAAAACTACCTTTCATGAAATGTAATTTTTGTACATGCCTTTATTCATTGTTTATATTCGTGGGTGTGCATGGCATGTGGAGGTCAGAGGACAACTTGTAGGAATCAGTTTTCTTTTTACACTATGTAGGCCCCAGGGCTCGAGCTCAGTCTTTCAGGCTTGGTGGTAAGCACCTTTATCCACCAATTATCTTTAATCTTTATAAAACTTTTAACATTCATTTACATAATTCATATCGGATTGTATGAATTTTATATATATATATATACCTGTGTGAATACTTAGGGAAAATTCCACCTTCATAATAATTACCTTTATTAAACAATGTAAATTAACTGCAACCCATTTAGAAAATCAGGTGCTATTTTAAGATGGAAAATCTGTACACCAGAAACTATTTGAACAGGATATTCAAGAATGAGTAATTATTACTTCACAGTATATATTTGATATCAACAATGAATCATATTTCCTTAAGTAGATTAGTAACTTGGGCTTTCTGGGCTGTAGTTAAGTGTTGAGTTGCGTTCTGATCTGTACTTCATCTTTGTTTCCTATGGAAACAGAGTAAGCACACTTATTTAGGAGCACTGTGCCTACACATAAAGAGACAGTGGCCGTGTTCCTCTTTAAATTATTACTATAAAATCATAACGTGAATAGATTTCTACTATGAGAATATAGTTGTGTATTGCTGACAGGGATATATCCTAAGAAATGTCTCAGTAAGCAATGTCATCCTTCTGTCTAAAGCATAGTGTATTTATGCAAATGTAGACTATAGCCTTCTGTGTAATTAGTATGTTACAGCCTGTCATTCCCAGATTATAAACTGTACTACTTGATACTACTATATTGACTATGTAGGTAGTTATACCATTACTAGTATTTGTATTTAAACATAGAAAAGGCACATTCAGTGAGTAAAACTTGTTCCCTAAACCTGACAGCCTGAAGTTTGATCCCCAGAACCCACATAAGAACCAGATGTAGTAGCTCAGTACCTGTAATTCCTTTGTGCCCTTAAAGGGAGATGAGAGGCAGAGATGGGAAAATCTCCAGAAACACATAGGCCTGCTGCCTAGCTTACACACTGGCAAAGAAACTGTCTCAAACAAGACAGAAAGGTAAAGACTCACACCCAAAGGTTGTCCTTTGGCCTCTATGTGTGCATGCCTGCACCCCCACACACAACTATGTATACATACACATATATTCAGACATACACACACACACCAAAAAAGAAACCAACCAAACCACCAGTTTAAAAATTGTAAATGGTACACTAATATAGGGCCCTTACCGTGAGTCGAGCTTACAGATTGGAATTTACACTGTAAGACTTAAGGGAGGAAGTCTCAAGTGACTGTGAAGGCCTCGGACATTCCTTGACACCACTGTAAATTTGACAAACACTGTATGTAGACTATGTTAAGTGTATCTTTTTAACTCTTTAAATAAGAAGTTCACCTGGCTTACTGTAACTTTTATAAAGTTCCTCATTTTTTTTTAAAACTTTTTGACTAGTAACATTTATCTTGAATCACAAACAGATGGTATAGGCACATTATAATACTTTATTTAAATCCTTATTTTATACTACTACTCCCCCAGTACTGAATGAACTCATACTGGGCAGGTACCCTGCCACTGAGCTACGGACCCAGACCCAGCCCCAACCTCAGAAATACTCCCTTTCATTAGAGATTTCCCAAAAATCATAACTTTTAGTGATTATACTTTATCATTACCTTGATATTTTAATTATCCTCTTCTTTCTAAACATATGGTCATTTCCACGTTTATTACAGTTATTATAGATCTTGAGAACAGTTTTTTTGCCCCCGCAGAGCATTCCTTCCCCTTTACATTTACCAGTTTTCATTCCTTGTGGCTACTTTATCATCTTCTAGGGGTGCTCCTTCTGCATTCCGTTCCTTTAGGTAGTGCATAGTCTGGCTAAGTTGTGTAAAATCAGTGCTGGACCTCCTTCTCTGTTTTAATTTTCTTTTAGGTAAATCCCAAATTTATACCAACCCAGGTATCCCTTCTGATTGTCAGCCTTATATCTAGCTCTGTGTTGGCATCTCCTTTGCTATGTCTAGGGAACATCTTTTTATGTCTGAAACAAAGCCCTAATTCTTTTCCTCAATTTTCCTCTTCTGAGAACATTTTTTCCAGCCAGGCATGGTGGCATATTCTTGTAATTCCTGCACTAGGAAAGTAGTGTCAGTATTGCAAGTTCAAGGCTAGCCTGTGCTACTAAACAAATTTCAACCATTCTGGGCTATGTAGCAAGATCCTGCCTCTCTCTTCTACACCCCTCCCTGTGCAAGACCATTCCTCCCACCCCACCCCCCAAAAAAGAAAGAAAAGTCTGTATCTATCTACTTATTTAAGCCAAACATTTAGGTGTCACCTTCAATTCTTTGTTTTCTAATGTGACTTTGAAAGCAAGAACAAATCTTAGGAGATTGATTACAGAATCCGCTTTGACTCCTCCCCTGTTCTGTGTTCGGTGTTGTTGTCTTAGCTCTCTTCTCTCAGCTGTGTCCCTAACACCTGCTTCTCTCTCTCCCTACCTCCACTGCTAGGATGGAATCCAGGCCTCAGGCCTTGTGCTCTAGACTACTGAACAGTACTGGTCCCTTTCTTTGTCTTGCAAAACACAGAGTCTCTTTAGGTTGCGCAAGCTGCTTTCATATTAATAGTCCTCCTGCTTCAGCTTCCCAAGTTGCTGGGACTGCATGTAGGTAGGTGCATGGTACCATGCCAGGCTAAAACTTGTTTCTAACCTGCTGCTGTATCCAGTCTGTTTTCCTTAGTTCTGGGGGAGGAAACTTAAAAGTTCATTGAGTTGTTCTTTGCCTACCTTGAAGTCCTTTAAAGATTTGCTATTTAAGAAAATTTATATTCGTTCCTCTGATTTCGATAGAAAAACCTCTGATTTTGACTCATCTCTCCATCCATCCTCACTTCCTGCTATTCTCATCAAATAGCCCAAGGATTTTCCACCTAACATTGCTTCCTTCACCATAGCATGTTCTCCTCTTGATTGTTTCACTATCAGATCAGATTTTTTTTTGCAAGTTTCTCTTCCCACACTATTACATTACCCAGCTCTACCTTATCCTCTGATAAACCCTTCCACTTATGACATTATTGTTGAACATTTAACTTCTACTGTGTTGGGGAGTTTCCTTGACTGCTTACAAGTTCTTAAGTTTTAAGTTTCAAATGTACTGAAAAGCTGTAGTTAAGAATGTTACCAATTTCTCCTTCCATGTATCTTAATAAGACTTTAGGTAGCAGCATAAAGGCCAGTTCAAAAGAATACACTAGTTAAGAAGTTCTGGGTAAGGCCCTCATCTCTCTTTTGTAATCTGTAAAACTATGGGGAAATAATTTAAGAATCATCCTGGCTGATTCATAAATTCTATTTTCCTTTAGTTTGGGAAGCTCTCAGCAATAGTTACTAATTTTGTATAATTCACAATACCAACATTACTTGGTCTTTTGATACTATCTGAAACTATAGAAAACATTTTTAGTAATTTAAAATGTCTTAAAAACTTTTGTTGTTGTTTTTCAAGACAGAGTTTCCCTGTGTAGCTCTGGCTGTCCTGGAACTCACTATGTAGATTAGGCTGATCTCGAACTCAGAGATAGGACTGTCTCTACCTCCCAAGTGCTGGGATTAAAAGTGTGCACTACCACTACCTGGCATCTTAAAACATTTCTAAACACCAAATTTGTTTAAGTCATAATCCTACCTTGCTGGATCAGTTTCTTGTTTATGCATTGTAATAAGCAAATAGGATAGGGCAATCCCTCTGGGTTTTGTTTTCTGATTTCTGACAGTGGATTGTGTTTGTATTTCTCACAGAATCATTGCTAAGTAGCCTAGCCTAATTTATTTTAAGCTGATAGGAAGACACTTTGAACCAAAAATGCAGACTTGTTTTTTAAATTTTGAGAATTGCATTTGAACTTTACAACGGCATCTGAGATATTTTAATTAACTGTAAATATTAATTTCTTTGGAGAGTCATTAAATATTATCTAGTGTTGCTTTCAGAAATGTGTTACATTCTGTTCACTGAGGTACATGAATTAACTTGCATTTTTAAATACCACCCTTTATTTATCTTAAAATTAAATAGGAAGTACCATTGGCACAAACTGCACAGCCCACATCAGCTATCGTTCGTCCAGCATCATTACAGGTTCCCAATGTGCTGCTCACAAGTTCTGACTCAAGTGTAATTATTCAACAAGCAGTACCTTCACCAACCTCAAGTACTGTAATCACCCAGGCACCATCCTCTAACAGGCCAATTGTGTAAGTGCTTCCAGTCAGTCGCTGACTGTGTGGGAGTTGTTAGGGTCTTCTTACTATGGTTTCTCCTAGGATATTTAATTATTTGAGTTACTGTGTGTGTGTGTGTGTGTGTGTGTGTGTGTATGTGTGTGTGTGTGTGTGTGTGCGCGCGCGCATGAATGAGTAAGTGATCTGTCTTGGTTTTTGGAAACTTTTAATATTCTTTTTAAAATAATATCTAACATTGGAAAATAAATATCTAAATTTTAGCTAAAAAATAGACTAAGTTTAATAAGATGGTCTTATTTTTATGCTGTTTGACACAAAACAAAAGTTATTCCATTACAAGATGACATTTGTCTCAGTTCTTAAAGTAACTCCCAAGACTTTTTTGATGAGAATTTTTCTCATTTTGAAAATTGGAAATTGATGATTTTCCCTAGGATTTTTTTTTTTAACATTCCTACATGGATTATGCATTTAAGATGCAATTAAAAATAACTAAGTTTTGGAATTTGCCTTTTGGATGTTAGAAAACTTATTTTTAAGTAATAAGAGGGAAAAGACTGTTATTTTCCAGAGGTGGTTGGTGTAGATCTTTACATCTTTCCCTTGTTTTGTTTTTCTTAGTCCTGTACCAGGCCCATTTCCTCTTCTGTTACATCTTCCTAATGGACAAACCATGCCCGTTGCTATTCCTGCCTCAATTTCAAGTTCTAATGTGCATGTTCCAGCTGCAGTTCCAGTAAGTTGGAAAGTTAGACCACTTAAGTCTGTGTCTCAGAACTGGTCTTGGTAAAATAACCAGAAAGTATAGTTGAACTGCTTGATTGGCGTACTATATGGAATTTATCAAAATGCTTATTAATGGGTAATATTTATTCATTGATACTTATAATCAACTATACTATCCTAGACAAACATAATTGGATGGAAAGCATTTTTCTGTACCCCACACACACGTTTTCTATATTTTGGGGGTACTGTTTCTTGATTCAGCTTTTTTCAGTTAAACAAGATTTATGGAATTAAAATATTTCCAATTCCTTATTTTAAGATATTCATGTTGGAATGCTGTCAGATATCTGTGGTGTTTATAGTTCTTCAAAGAACCACGCTTGTCCTTTATGATCACATGAAGTTGACAGACTCCCTTTGATGGCCCGTGCATGTAAAATCCCTAGCTCGGCCTGGTGGCACATCACTAATCCCAACACTCAATCGGCAGAGATAGGAGGGCCAGAACTTCAGAGCTAGCCTCAGCTAAATAATAAATATGAGGCCAGTCTGGGGTACTTTGTTATGAAAAAATCCAAGAGAAGTTTTATGAGGGACACATTAAATGTACAAATTTTAGAAAATGTAGAAAAGGTAATTAACTATTGAGTTGTCTAGTGAACATTGAAAAACACATTGGTGGAGATGGTGTGGTTAAGAGCTTGTACTGTTCTTGCAAAGGACCTAAGTTCAGTGCCCAGTATACACTTTGGGTGGCTCACAACTGACTACAGCTCCAGCTCTAGAGGGTCCAACGACTTTGACCTCCATGGGCACCTGCACACAGTGTACATACCCACACACAGATAGATACACATACACATAAATGAAAAAAATAAGTCTTTATAACGCACAGTATTGGAATGGTGAAAAATTAGAAATAGTATTTTTCTTATCCTCATATTTCACAAAATAGTTTTATTCATACTTTTCAAATTAGTCTTCAGCATTTCACTTTTCATCCTGAAGAGCACTGTGAGACATCTAGCAAAGTTGTCCAGAACATACTATTTTCATTTTCCCTAAATTATTTATGATACAGCATCTCTCATAGTAATTTCCTGTGAAGAGTACTTGATGTCTTAATCACTCACATAGTGTTATGTTTTTCTGGGGCCAGTGAGATGGCTCAGCGGATAGACATTTGCTACTGAGTTTGACAATCTGTGTTCCAATCCCCGGGTCCCACCTGGTGGAAGGAGAGAACCAACTCCAGCAAACTGTCCTCTGACCTCCATGTGTGTGCCATGGCATGCATGTGGGAACATCTATACAAAATAAATAAATGTGAAAACATTTTAAGTTGTATTCTGTTATTTACATGGATACATAGTGTTAATTCATGTGGTGTAATCCTTAACTCTAGCTTTTTTAGATTATTTTTAAAAGCCTACTTGTAGCAGCATCCTAAAATTTATGGTTTAGATATGCTCCTTAGCAATATTAGTGGCATACTAAGTATTAAGTTTATTTTAAAAGTCTTTCTTCCTTCCTTTCTTTTTTATTTTGAAGCAGAATTCCACTATGTAGCACTGGCTCGTCTGGAACTCTGTAGACCAAACTGGCCTTGAACTCACAGAGATCCACCTGCCTCTGCCACCTGAGTGCTGGGATTTTCTTTTAAGTGATCTAAATATCCAAATTATCATTGATTGAGATAATTCCAAAATATTTTGTCTTCTTTAAATAGAACCTTGTTAAATTAAATAAATGCATTATTTAAAAGACTTAGTGAAGACTCAGATATAAGGTTTGCTTTCTCTTTTTTTAAGAAATTTTTGAAGCAAGAAATATTCTTGCATTGCATTTGAGATAAAGTGGTTATCCTTTTAAATGTGCGTATATTGAAAGCAGCTTGCAATGAAAGAAGAGCTCAAGCCTGTTCATGTAACAACTGCTAAAGTGAAAAGCAGAAATGGCGAAACCTGCGAAGTTGTCAGGGGCCACTAGCCTCTTTGTTATTACACAGTATATTAATAGGTCAAAGTGCATACATTTTAGAATAGTCATGTATTTAGTAAATCAAAGTTCATTTTGAAATTATTTTTAATTCTTATTGTCACCCTTTTGATACTCCTTTTAAATACAAAATTAGAATGTAAGAGATAATGTACAAATTTTTGCACCAGTCACTTTGAATATTATAAGTTTATAAGAAGGAACTGTTCAAACCAGGCCAACTGACAGGCCTGTGTCATTTAGGAGGCTGAGACAAAAACTATGCAAGTTCAAAGCTAACCTGAACAACAGAGTGAGTTCAGAGTCATCCAAAACAACCTTATGAAATCCTGTCTCAGGAAACAAAGTAAAACGATGGCTAGTGATAGAGCTTTGTTATAGAGCACTTAGCTCACATGCACAAGGCCTTGGGCTCAATCCTTGCAGGATGGGGTGGGAAACCCTGGAAATTAGTGTTTCAGAGAAACTGACAACTTGTGAAAGATAAACCAGTTATATAGTCATCAGAGTTCAGTGCAAACATATAATCAGCTGCAGCTAAAGTTTGGAATTTTCTAAATTCAAAGGTACAGATTATAATTGTGTGCAGTAAAACAATGTACATCTTGTTTTGTAAATACTGAGTCAAAGTTATTTCGTTATTTGTTAAACAGCTTGTTCGGCCAGTCTCCATGGTGCCTAGTGTTCCAGGAATTCCAGGCCCTTCCTCCCCTCAGCCAGTGCAGTCAGAAGCAAAAATGGTAAGCAAGGGGTTTTTGTTTGTTTTTTGTTTTTGTCTTGAACATTTATTAAGTCTCTTAGCCTCTCCCTCTCCTTCTCCCTCCCTCGTCTGTCTGTCTCCATTAAGGCCAGCATTTTATAAAGTTGTGGGCTGTATTACATTATGGAAGAACTAGGAATTTTGGAAAAGGAAAGCTTCCATTAGTGTAGTGATTGACTAATGATGCTTTAAATATAAAGGGTGAGCTGGGGACAAAATTGTAGTGTTTGTCACTTTTCGTGTGGTTTGGACTATGGCCTTAAACTCCCCCTGGTGGAAGCTCTGAGTATTACAGCTAAAATTAAGTAGAAACTGAAAGCAGTGCTGAACAGTTAAACATAACTTCTCCAAATAGTATGCAGTTAGGAAACATTTCATGTGATTAAAAGGAAGACATTTTTCTTTTGTGTTTTCAACATTAAAAATTCACATATTTAAAAAGATGAGCTATAGACTAGGAATCCGGAGATAAGTTTTTATTTTAGTCCTAACTCTGCATTCTCCATCCTTTGGGTCTTTTCCTTCAAATAGGCTAGGCAAGCACTCTGCTACCGAGCTACATTTTAACACCCTATTTTTTGTTTTATTTTGCGACAGGGTCTCACTAAGCTGCCCAGACTGGCTTTGACCTCACTTTGTTCCTCTACAGGCTTAGAACTTGGGATCCTCTTGCCTCAGCTTCCATAGTGCTAGGATTAGGTTCTGTACTACTAGGCCCAGCTTGACTTTCATTATCTGAAATTCAGTTTTCTTATCTGTAAAGTAAAAGGATTAAGCTTTCATTCCTGGAGTTTTTCTTAATATATCTTAGTAAATAATAGATAAGCACTGCTAGATTCTTACTTTATTTGCTTCCATTCTTTATTGGGCACTGTGGTAATACAAATTTGTACATCTAAGAATACAACTTGTTATAAGGTTTAGATTTTTTTTTTTACTGCTATATTCATTCAAATAATCAGTCTGAAATTTGCACATGATAACTGTATAGAACTTGTCTGTCACTTGGATAAAGGATGATTGAGGTTCATAAATGATCTGGTTCCTGATTGTGGGGAGAGAAGGATGCAGATGCCAAGAGAGGCAAGCTTCCACATTGGTAGTATAGTCAGGTTAACCCTTCTTCGTTATTGAATGACAGAAACCTTCACCGGGGGGTTAGACATTTTCTATTTAAATATGGTGTGTAAATGGGAAAGTGGGTTTAATTTGCCATGTGTGCAGAACATAAAAGCTGAGCAGAGTAGGAACGAGAGGAAGAGCCTGTTGAGGTTCATGTACCTGGATGCACTTTCACATAATCGGTGTAGCTTTTATCCTACAAAGTGGCTCAAGAGGAACAGACACTAAGGAAATTCATTTGACTGTAAGAACCATAATTTTAGCATCTGTTTGAAGTTAACAGTAAATCTTTGATTGAAAACCTAAAAATATAAGGGGGAGTCAGAATGACTCACTTAAATTTAACAATCCAATTAAATTTCTTACTAGAATTTGGCTAATGTAAAGTAGCCATATTTTCATGGTTGCTTTTTTTAGTTGGAGTAAATATGCTTTTTCTCAATTTTGATTTAAGTAAAAAACAAAATTACTTTTTAAATTTTGTGTTTGCTCACATGTAAGTGGATATGTGCACCCGTGCATGCATATGTGGAGGCCAGAGAGGATGTCCTGTGGCCCTTCACCTCACTCTTTTAGACAGGACCTCTCACTGAATCTAGAGTTCAGTGTGTGAGTTGGAGTGGCTAACCTGCAAGCTCCTGGGATCCACCTGTCTCCGCAACCCCCAGCACTGGAGTTCCAGGCACATGCAAGCACTTCACCCACTCAGCCATCTCCCTAGAGTCTTCCCCCACTACCCCTGCTTTCGTATTTATCTTGTTTGAGATTGTGAGTGTGTATTTATGGATATGTGCTCATAAATGCAGGTGCCCATGGAGGTCAGAGGCGCCAGATCCCCTGGAGCTGGAGTTACAGATGGTTGTGAGCCACTTGATGTGGGTGCTGGGAATCAAATTTGGGTCTTTTGGGAATGCTGTACGTGCTCTTAACTGCTGAGCCACACCTCCAGCCTGTTTTTATTTTTCAATGGCAGAAATTTTTTATGTATGCAAGATACATAAAAGTGAATAGGATAATATAATAGACTACCATGTACTGATCACCCAGCTTCATTTGTTAGTAATTAATACACTGTCATTTAGGTTTTACCTATATCTAACCTCCATTTAATAGTTTCATAGATTTTAATGTAAATTTTATATGTATTGAATCACTTTTAATAGCAAAGTTCTGGAACATATGTACATTTCATGTAATATATGCTGTTATTATCATATAGACCATTAACATATACCCAGAAAGTTTTTCTAATTGGTCATCTCTTGTGGTGATCTATTGTGTGTCAAAGTTTGCCTGAGGATCAGAGGACAAAGCTAGCCACTAAATTAAACATAGAGTCCAGGCAGTGGTGCCACACTTCTAACTGTAGCACTCAGGAGGCGATTGATCTAGTCTAGGAGAGAAACAGAGCTAGGCAGTGGTGGCACACACCTTTAATCCCAGCACTAGGAAGAAAGTAATATGGCTGGGCAGAGAAAGCTATATAAGGCCTGAAAAGACAGGAACAAGAGCCCTTTTGGCTGAGGACTCAGAGGCTTTCAGTCAGAGGATTTGTGGAAATAGAATCTTGCCTTCCATTTGGCCTGAGGATTTGGTAGTGGTGAGAAGTTTCTCTAGTGGTTTGTTCCTTTGTCTCTGATTTTTCAGCATTTACCCCAATACCCGGCTCCGGGTTTTTTATTATAAGATCTATTAGATATCATGCAACAATCTCTGTCTTGTAGTTTGGCACCATAACTTCTAGTTAGTATATATAGACTCATACACTGTTTTGTGTGCAGCTCAGCATATGTCTCTGGGATTTATTCATGTTGTTAAATATATCGTAACCTACTTCATTTTATTGCAGAGTGGTATTTCATTATGTGAGTGTACCACAGTTTTTTTGTCCATTTTCTCAGTGATGGAGACCTAGTTTCCAGAGTGAGCTATTGTGAGTAAAGCCACCGTGTACATTTTGTTGTTTTCTTGTCCTGTAATGTCTCTGCAGTTAGTTATAGAGACCGAGTCCAGGGCCTGACAAATGCTCAGGGAGGTCACTGCCACTAACCTGCACTCAGTGCCAGCTACTGCACACATTCTTCGTGTCTCTGTGGACGTGATTATTTGTGTTTTCTTGAACAAATACCCTAGTCAGACACACCGGTAACCTTTTCTTGTTTCATGTAACCTCAGACTTACTATGTAGTTAAGGATGACCTTGAATTCCTAACCCTTCTGCTTCTACCACCTAAGTGCTAGAATTTCAGGTTTGTGCTTTCTGTGGGGCCAGGAATCAAACCCAGAACTCTGTGCATGTAAGGCAAGCACTCTCCCAACTGAGCTACAGCCCATCCATTCTTAAAAGTTTGTCTCTTAATCTACAGCTTGATTTCTTGAGACAAGTTCTCACCCTGTAACCTAGCCTGGCCTAAAACTCAGGTTGACTCAAACTTGAAGCATTCTTTCTACCTCAGCCTTCCAAGTGCTGGGATTACCTATCTGCCTGCCTGCCTGCCTGCCTGCCTTCCTTCCTTCCTTCCTTCCTTCCTTCCTTCCTTCCTTCCTTCCTTCCTTCCTTCCTTCCTTCCTCCCTCCCTCCCTCCCTCCCTCCCTCCCTCCCTCCCTCCCTTCCTTCCTTCCTACCTTCCTTCCTTCCTTCCTTTCTTCCTTCTTTCCTCCCTCCCTTCCTCCCTTCTTCCCTCCCTTCCTCTCCCCCCTCCCACTTCTTTCTTCATTTTTGTTGTTTTGGAGACAGGGTTTCTCTGTGTAACATTCCTAGCTGTCCCGGAACTTGCTTTGTAGACCAGGCTGGCCTCAAACTCACAGAGATCCGCCTGCCTCTGCCTCCCAAGTGCTGGGATTAAAGGGATGCACCACTACCACCCAGCTCACTTTTACTTTTCTTAAAGCTATATTTGTGGTCTTAATTTTTAAAATTTTCTTTTTCCTAATCTTTTAGCTTCTTACAGTAGAAGCCTGTCATTTATTGAAAAACTTTTTACTTTCTATTGTGGGCATTTTATAGTTATAAATTTTCTTGTATTTACTAGTTTTGATATACTACATTTTCATCATGATGAATCTTCTAATTTCCGTATGATTTCTTTCGCAGATGGGTTATTTAGAAATGCATTACATAAATTTTCACATATTTGGGGACCTTTCCACTTACTTGTTTCTTACTGATTTCTGTTTTAATCGTGTTGAGAACTTGCCATCTCTGGTGATCTTCAAGCATTTGATTTACAGCTATTATAGTCCCTTACTATTTATTTAACAGACATTTCATGGGTACTAAGACATTCTCCGAGCAAGATGCACAATAGAGAGTTTTCTTGGATACATTTCTAGTGGTCATGAGACAGTCTAGAGTTTTACCATCTGGAATGGAATTATTGATTTGTTTTCACACCCAGAACATTAGGATTGTATCCTACAAATGAGATATTTGGGTTTTGTTGTCTTGTTACATTGATGCCATTCATGTAACAAAATTTTTATTACACTTTTGTGCACAAAAATTGTAATTCAGGGTCAACTTTTAAAAACAATTTACACTGAAACACAGTTTACATGAATTAAAATTACAGATTTGAAAACATTTAGCATCCTATTTAGTAAACTTCTGAGAGTTGAAAAGACTTACCAAATAGTTTTATCATTCCATCTGAAGAAGGTTGCCATTGAGTTCCTATCCCAGCATACAGGACTATCTTAATTATCAAATAAATGATTTCCTGCATCAGAGGTAGAACACCACATCTGTGCTTTCCAAATGTATGAGTTCCCATTCACATGCCTAGATCTGTGTAATGCTTTAAACAATTGTGACTCTACCTCTCTGTAGCTCCCACTTCAAAAAACTTAGTTGGATTTTGCTTTGTTGTTTTGGTAGTGATGCTGGTTTTCAATTATCTGAATATCTTTTTTAAAGGTTTGTTTATTTATATTTTATGGGTAGAAGTGTTTTTTGACTGCGTGTATGTTTATGTACCACATGTGTGCAAGTGCCCAAAGAGGCCAGAAGACGACATGGATCTTCTGTAACTGGAGTTACAGACCATTGTGAGCCTCGATGTGGGTGCTGGGAACTGAATTCTGTTCCTCAGGAAGACCAGCCAGTGCTCTTAGCTATGAGCCATCTCTCTAGCCCCCTGTCTGAACATTTTAAAGCATTCTGTTTGAGTTATAGATCTCTCAAAAACTTACTTTACTACATTGGTTTTAATCTGTCCATATCTGACAACAGGTACTCTTAACTCCCTAATTTCAGATACCCACTGCCTACACTTAGATAGTATATGTTTGTGTCTACTACAAATGCACAATTTTGATATTTTGTTTTTCTGCTGAAATGTGCAGCTCATGCTTTAAAAACATTTTAAAGAACTTTCAAGTCTTTGGGAAACCAAGAATGTGATACAGAAATAAATAGAAACTCATAAATATCCAATTTTATCTGGCACTTTTTAAACACTATAGAACAATTCCCAGCTTTGTGAATTTTTACAAAATTATACTAGATCTCATGAAATTTAGGCTTAAGGGATTTGTCATTAATCACATGAACCATAGACTATTTACTTACTTTGGTTCCTTTGAGACAGGGTTTCTCTGTGTAGTCCTAGCTGTCCTCGAACTCACTCTGTAGACCAAGCTGGCCTTGAACTCATAGAGCTCCGCCTGCCTCTGCCTCCCAAGTGCTGGGATTGAAGGTGTGCACCACTACCACCCAGCTAGATATTTATTTTTTATATTACTCTTTTTTTTTTTTTTTTTTTTGGTTTTTCGAGACAGGGTTTCTCTGTGTAGCTTTGCGCCTTTCCTGGAACTCACTTGGTAGTCCAGGCTGGCCTCGAACTCACAGAGATCCGCCTGCCTCTGCCTCCCGAGTGCTTGGATTAAAGGCGTGCGCCACCACTGCCCGGCA
>CABHPR010144746.1:2306-14456 GCA_902168415.1 Peromyscus melanophrys | reverse complement strand
TGTGTGTGTGTGTGTGTGTGTGTGTGTGTGTGTGTGTGTGT
Source organism: Peromyscus melanophrys (assembly GCA_902168415.1). Lineage (NCBI taxonomy): Eukaryota > Metazoa > Chordata > Mammalia > Rodentia > Cricetidae > Peromyscus > Peromyscus melanophrys. The sequence goes on along the minus strand of CABHPR010144746.1, from coordinate 14,415 downwards.
GTGTGTTCGTTCGTTCCTGTTGAGTCTATCTAATGCTGCCTGTATGTGTGTTTTGAGGAGGAGTCTGATACTGGACAAACAATTGGTTTGTTCTTCCCTTAGGAGCACCGACTCTCCACTCCCAACTCTCCTCAGTTGCCTAGAGTTCTTGGTGTAGAGTTGAGGCCTTGGGGCTTTTCTCCATTCAGTTTGGCATGTTCTTTGGTGGTGTTCCTTGTTCAGCTAACATTTAGTCAGTTGTGTTGGTGAGACTTTGTGGGTGAGAGGGGGTTAGGAGGGCAAAAGAGATCTGCTCAGGGAAAAGGGAGGGGCTCCTTAGGGAGAGGCAGGGAGGTAAATCCAGAAGAGGTAGGGGTGGGGAAGGAGGATAAAGGGGACTAGCAGTATACAAGCGGTCTGATACAGGAGGTAGGAAAGGGAGGCTCATCAATACAGGAGACAGGTGGTAAAATAACAATAGGACGTCTGGAAAAGCCTCAAGGAACTAAACTATTAACTATTTCCAGAACATAACCCAAAAAACTATAATACTCTGTGTATGAATATACATGCATAGTTTTAATGAGCCTTTCTCATCTAGGTGGACAAAACTTCCTCCAAGAGCCAAAGACCACGTAGCAAAATTGCCAGTACCAGACATGATCTACCCTCTTTTTAGTTGTTGGCCAGGGCTGTCCAGGAGACTCAGAAAACATAGTCTATTGCTGTTGCCCTTGGTTACCCTCTCCCTGCCACCCCCACCTCCACCCACACCCCAGAGGTGGAAGGTAAGTCCCTGTTGTTAAGACACCATACACTTCGGAAACAGGGCCCAGTGGCCCCTGAGCTGGAACTAACCTAAATGCTGCTTCCCTGACTGACTTTCATGTCACCAGAAGGTGCCATACATGCTTCCAAAAGGAGGGAGGCAGTCCACAATCTCAACCCAGCTGTGACACCTATAAACCGTATCGGTGATCAGCATAGCACAACAACCCTGTCAGTGCAGTGGCGTGCACACCTCGGTGGTAACCAGCACCTTGAATTGGACTTGAGACCCATTTCACAAGAGGGAGACCATGGCTGGTACTGGGAACCTAGCTGGGCACTCAGTGCTAGTGAAGTCACGTTTGTTGGAGAGGAATCTGCAACCACCTGTTTTTCTTTGACAGCACATACGTCTGTGTGAGGGTGCTGGGTCCCCTGGAACTGGAGTTACAGACAGTTGTCAGCTGCCATGCAGGTGCTGGGAATTGTCTGGAAGAGCAGCCAGTGCTCTTAATACTGAGCCGTCTCTCCAGCCCCACTATCTATTCTTAATACAGTGTTCTAAGTTTATTTTCACCTCTTACTAATTCAGGTTATACTAGCACAAAGTTTGTTCTGTGCTTTAGTACATTGTTGCCAGTGTTGTAGGGGTGTGGAAATCTTTGCACACACTCACTTTTCAGATTGCTTGACTTTTGTTCTTATGATTTTGTTTTTGTCATCAGTCACTTAAGAAGGCCAAATAAGACAAATCTGCTAAAAGTATTTCGCATCCAGCTTTCTGGTTTAAAAGGTAAAGTGGAGGCTGGAGTAATCCCAGCACTTAGGCCTAGGGCAGGAGAATTGCTGTGGTTTAGAGGCCAGCCTGGGATGCAGTGATAACCCTGTCTAAAAAAGGTGTTGGTGGATTATGTGCCTGCAATTTCATGTCTCCCAGTGTGCTAAATATTCTCATTTGTTAATAGTTTGGGGTTCATGGGTGAAACCCAGATGGTTAGAGTTAATGTAAATCCAGATGAGAAGAAACATTTATAATGAGTTTTTTAATGCTACTAAATTTTTAAGTCCATAGTATTTCTAACTCATAAGTGTTGGTAAATGATCACCAATTTCTACTTTTAATATATGGTGAAATTCCTGAACCAAAGGAATTAGAATGACTTGTTCAGTTGGAAACTTTGATGTAGAACTTGGGAAATGAACGCATCCTAAACAAAGGCTAAAGTACTCTGTTGTAAGGAATGAAACAGATCACCATGAACATAACATTTAAATTTAGATGTGTATGTTACAGGCAGCAAATACATTTAACAGTACATCCACTTTCATTGGTTCTGGTGCCCAGACAGTGCTCAACAGTTAAGATTAAAGATCCATGATTCTTGAATAAATGTAGTTTCTTTGTTTCTAAACTTTAAATTTGCTTAATTGCATTTCCAGGATGAACTTTTCATTTTTAAAAAGTGAATGGAATCATTAAAAATCCATCCTAATTATTGACATTTTCAAGTTTTCAAATAATCAAAAGAGCATATAACGTATGTAAAATAAAGACCTTCAGTGAGTAACCTATTGTGAGGGTTCCCATGGCAATGGTGAGCTAGGATGCAGTTATGGTGTTGATATGATTTCAGTTTTTTAAACTAAAAACTTTTGTATAAATGCTAAAACACAAAACTGATGTGTATTGATCATGCCAAAAAGATCCAGTTTTCATACCTTAAGCCTCGCTTTCTTTAAATAATCAAATATGTTTTATCTAACACTGGTAAGGCATACAAGTTGTTTCTTCTCCAGAGCGAAGTCACCCTGCTGAGAAATGAAGTGGCACAGCTGAAACAGCTTCTCCTGGCTCATAAAGATTGCCCTGTAACCGCCATGCAGAAGAAGTCTGGCTATCATGGTGAGTAATGTTCCATTACCTACAGCTGTAGGCTACGGCAGTGACAGACTGCCGGAGTGAGCAGAGCTACCAGGAAAAAGTGCAGGCTGCTGTTCTGGTACTTAAGAGTAAATATCAGGATTTCTGCAAGATTATGCGAGTCTGGGGTGGGAAGCCAAGTTTCCCTAGGCGTTAGTATGGATCCGAAGTTGGCTAGCTAAGCAGTCTTCAGTGCACTGTTTACTGTCAGTGATCATTTGTTGTCACGGGCTAACACTTGCTCTTGAATTGACAGAACCAGTGTTTTCTTTGCTGTCCCCATTTAGTAATGATGAGAATTTTTTAATCCACTGTCTTCATTCAACCACACACTCTCCATTTATAGTATCATATCTTATTGTTCTTTTTTAGATAATGTCACCATTGGACAGTGGTTGTGTGGTTGTGAGCTTTTATGTGGCACTGTCACATTAGTCATAAAAATGCTAAAACAGAACAGTATTGGAATTATTTTCCTATAAATTTCCTTCATGCCCCCCACCAATGAGATTCTTCTGTTTCCAGCTTTGTCGAGGTTAATTGTGCTTTTTTCCTTTCTCTAATGTCCTTCTTGACAAGATGCACAGTGTTGGAACCAGCTGTTACTCCTGAGTAAATAGCCAATTTTGTCCGTCACATATAAATTCGTAACAAATAACAGAGCTGGGGATGCATTAGGCAACATTTATAATACATAACCCACGGCCTTTCATTTTTATGATTTAGTGATATTTCAGGATATTTGTAAATGTGAAGATTGTTTCAACCATATGTATCCACTTCATTTTAATTTGCCAATGTCAGTAATTCAAAAGAAGAAAACATTTTGTATTGGATGCAAACAGTTCCTCAGGTACTTACAATAAAACTTAATGGCTACCATCTTTACTTGTAGTCAATTGTAAGCAGTTTCATCAAAATGAGCAATATTTTTTAATTTAAAAGATTCAGTAGATGTAGCTACTCTCAATTGCCATATATATTTAGAATACTGATTTTTGTCTGTTTTGAGCATATAAATCTCTGTTATTTGATATCTAGTCATTTTGACAGGACAGTGAAACACATTGTCGAGTAAATTGGAACCATATAGAACTATGTTTGGGATTTGTATTAACAGTGATTGCTGTAGGGATGAGGCCATTACGGTTCCCATTCGACTTAACAACATAATTTCCCATAGATGCTACTGAGTTCAACATTATGCATACATGATTTTCTTCAACAAGAAAGCCTCCTTGGATTTTGATGGTTTAAAAGGAAATATATGAATGATTTTGTAAAATTAGAAGGAAATTAACTCTTACATTGTATTTAATTGAAAATAATCTACAGTTTTAAAATCTTTTATTACTGATTGGATAGTCTCAACTATTTAATTATTATGCAGGCAATATATACTCAATAAATGCAAACCAATGTTTTTTGGGGGTTCTTTTGCTTTGTTTTTTGGGGGGAGAGGGTTTCAAGATAGTTTCTCTTGTAGCAGTGGCTGTCCTGGAACTCATGCTATAGACCAGGCTGGCCCTGAACTCACAGAGATCTGCCTCCTGAGTGCTGAGATTAAAGGCGTGCGCCACCACTGGCCAGTGCAAACCAATGATTTTTTTTTTTTTAATTTATTTATTTATTATGTATAAAGTGTTCCGGCACATGCCAGAAGAGGGCACCAGATCTCATTATAGATGGTTGTGAGCCAGCATGTGGTTGCTGGGATTTGAACTCAGGATCTCTGGAAGAGCAACCAGTGCTTTTAACCTCTGAGCCATCTCTCCAGTCCACAAATCAATGATTTAATGATTGTTTGACATCATTTTAAACATACAGAAGTGTCAGTGTATCTATGGTTAAGTAAAATGACTGAAAACCTTCATTTATAAACTCTTAATAATTCATAAACTCTTAGATAATCAGATTAGTTGAAATTTTAAATTTTTATTTTATTTATTTATTTATGTATTTATTTATTTGGGGTGGGGGTTGAGACGGGGTGTCTTTGTGTAGCACTGGCTGTCCTAGAACTCGTTCTGTAGACCAGGCTGGTCTTGAACTCAGAGATCGTCTGCCTCTGCCTCCCAAATGCTAGGACTAAAGGCATATTCCACCCTGTCTGACTTAAAATTCTATTTTAAATTTGTATATAAATCTGATTTCTGTTAGTAGTCAAGGTAACAAAGATTAGGCAAATAGATGTTGAAGAAATAAATTCCACACTCTGAATATAACCCATACAGTCAGTGGTGATGAGCTACAGTGCCAGCTAAATCTTTTAAAATATCTGTGAAAGAAAGCTAGGTGTAATGAAGCTCAAAGTTATTACAAATCTTTTAGGTCAGAGTGGCAATACTAGCAGTCATAAGGTCTCAGTTGAAACATTGTCTAATGAAATTCAGTACTGAAAGTTCTGTACCACATCCTAAGAAACCCTTCAGTATGGGTAAACTGAGTGATGAGCACCCTAGTTGTTAAATAATAGGAAACCTGAATGAAAAAAAATCACAATGCACTTTTATTTTTATTTTTATTTTTATTTTTATTTTATTTATTTATTTATTTATTTTTGGTTTTTCGAGACAGGGTTTCTCTGTGTAGCTTTGCGCCTTTCCTGGAACTCACTTGGTAGCCCAGGCTGGCCTCGAACTCACAGAGATCTGCCTGCCTCTGCCTCCCGAGTGCTGGGATTAAAGGCGTGCGCCACCAACGCCCGGCCACAATGCACTTTTAATATATATTTTCATGATCTTATTGGTATGAATTCATATTCTCTAGATATGAGCATATATGATTTAAATTGTATTATTGTCTGTATAATTATAAATGGAAGGAAGCTTCTTGAGCCTAATTGAATATCAATAAATTTTATTATTGAATATATGTATGAACATAGGTAGGGAACTTAGGTAAAAAATTGGATTGCCAGGCTTATATGGCTGAGCAGGCAATGCATGTGCTGTACAAACCTAACAGCCTGAGTTCTATCCCTGGAACCATATACAAAAGCCAGATGCGATTGTGAAGCATCTGTGGAGAAAGAGACAGGAGAACTATGTGGACGCTCACAAGCCAGCAGGTCTGTAGTGCACATAACAAGCACAAAAGGATGCCCTGTCTTCACAAGTTGGAAGGAGAGAACCAGCTCCCACAACACATTTCTTCAGTTTCAGTATCTTAGGTTGTATATGGGTATGTATTTGAATCTCAGTTAATTTGTGTAGCTGGAACAGCTGGTGACGTTTAGTCTTCGGATGTTACTGATTCTCGTGTGTGTGTATGCGTCATTAGACGCAGGTGTTGCAGTCGCCCATGACTGCAGTGGATGGAAATTCAGGCACAAAGAATACAGTTCTGGAAAATGCAGAGGGAATAATTGAAAATATAATTTTGTATGTAAGATTCATTTTGTTTGTTCACGTGGTTATAAATAGTTTTTTTACCTTTTAATAAGGGTGACAGGTAAGCAAATAGACTAGTTTTGTTAAATGTGTTGCTCAGTACATGCTGATTATATGTATGAGCAGCTACTTACTTTGTTGTTGTATTAAAGACCAGGTCTTGCTGTGTAGCTAGATGCTGGCCTAGAACTCTGTAGCCCAGGTTGTCCTCAAACTAGCAATCCTTCTGTCTCTGTCTCTGGAGAGTCCTGGGATTACAGATGTATGGAAAAAAGATGCCTCTTTTTGTTGTTATTTTGTTTGTTTGTTTTATGATAGGGTCTCATTATATAGCCCAGATTGGCCTTGATCTCAGAGATTGTCTGCTTCTACCTCCTGTGTGCTGGGATTAAATACATGCACCACCTACCTGGCCCTACCTTGTTTTCTTTGACCCTATTTAGCAAGTCTGATGACCCTGTGATACACAGGCATGCCTTCATTTGGCCTGTTGCAGACACAGTTGCCTACTTTCTGATTGGAGCCACTCTCCAGTTTATTTCAGTTTTGCAGCTTGCCCTGAGTAACCGGTACTGTAAAACACCTTCCAGCTTTGTGTGTGGACTCGACTCATTAAGGCTCTTTTGTTAATACTTCTGAGAAAATGAATGATTTTTCTTTTTACACTCAGCTGCTGATAAAGATGACAGTTCAGAAGACCTTTCTGTGCCAAGCAGCCCACATACAGAAGCAATCCAGCACAGCTCTGTCAGCACATCCAATGGAGTCAGCTCAACGTCCAAGGCAGAAGCTGTGGCTACTTCAGTCCTCACCCAGATGGCGGACCAGAGCACGGAGCCTGCGCTCTCCCAGATGGTCATGGCTCCTTCCTCCCAGCCACAGCCCTCAGGAAGTTGATTAAAAACCCTCAGTGCGGCAGCTTTAGATACTGATTAGTGACTTCAAAGGGAAATCAAGGAAAGACCAGTTTGCATTTATGCGAAATCTGTGGTTGTAAATTTTTTTCTTTTTTTTTTTTTTTCTTTTTTTGTCTTTTTTACTTGAAGTTATATTTGGCTCTAGAGTTGGTGTAGTAACAGATGATCAGACTGAACAAGTTTTTAGTCTCTGGAAGACTGATTTTGCTTTTTTATAAGTATTGTTAGATTTATTAATTTTTCTGTGCTCAGTGTGTAAATTGTATCATAATTCATTGTGGGTTGTTCGACTTCTGTTTAGTGGTGTTTTAATAAATGGGGGTGTTGACTGAATCACTCTTCCCACCCCCATTTCTTTGCCCACCCCTTCACCCTGAGCTGTGATGGTAGTCTAGTTATCATTTATACCAAAGTTCTGCAGAGTCCCTATTGACTTTGTAATATGAACGTAAGGCACTAGGGAAGAAAAGACAGAAAGTTCCTTTTAATCTGTTTGCCTTTTATTTTGCACATTATGCAAAGGAAGAATATTAGAAACACTTTTTTTAAGTGAGTAAAGTGGTAAAACATTAGTGCTCTGTGCACACTCATGGACTAATCAAAGTCGTTCACCACCCTGCGATGTTTTTAAGATTAAGTAGACAAGAATTTTGGAATCTTGAGCATTTCAAAAAAATGACTTGATTTTTTAAGTCTTAAATTCAGTATTTTAAACCTGTGTTCTTGAGGCTGAAAACTATGAAATTATATAATGTATGATACAGGGTTGTCAGATGTCTAGTAATTTTTAAAATTTGCTCTTGTCATTTTGGGGTTTGTTTTGTTTTGGTTTCTATTGTTGAATGTGGTTTGTTTTGTTTTGTTTTGTTTTGTTTTGCAGATTTCAGGTAACAAAGTGAGAAGTTTATGAATAATGAAGTATGGTGTGGTTGCCAGAAAAGCCTAAAATTACGACTTAGAAATTTAAGACTGTTCCCCTCATTGTTGTTCTTGTACTTGCGAGCTAACTTGTACTTACTCTTGTGAAAGCACTGTCATCTTTTAGTAGCCAATTTTGATAATGTTTCTCGTGGAAAAAAAAATCAGTATCTATCTTTAGAACAATGTAATTATAATGTGGGAATGTGAGTGAGTGAGAGAATGAGTGTATGTGTGAGTGAGTGTGTGTGTGTGTGTGTGTGTGTGTGTGTGTGTGTGTGTGTGTGCATCCTCCAATAGTTTATGCCAGCGATCTTTGCTTGAATGTTTAACGATGCCTTCAGTGTGATGCTGGCAGTAGATGACTGCAGTTTCAGATGCCATTACTGTGCAGGCTTGGAGAACTAACATTCCATGAAGTAGCTTGTTCTGATGAGATGATTGTAGTTCAACTTTGCTCATTACCCAGTCATCTGTGGATTACTGAGTTTTCTAATGTGCCATTATCTATTTTTATTCTGCAGTTATGTTCAAAATACAGTACAATATTTTAAATAGACTAAATTGTTAAACATTAAAAATAAAAAAGTAGTAGATGTGTGTAAGAAAACTTTGTAAAATAGTTGAGTCCTACCCAGTAGCAACTTCTGGCGTTCAAGCAGGATTCCATTCTGTAAATACCTGTAATGTGTTTATAATAAGTTGTGTAGTCTGTTCTGCATCCATACTACACTATCACGTGGTCTCGGTGCCATCTCTTAATGAGACTGTCATTTCCAAAGCCTGTATGGAGTACCCTTGAGAGTTCAGGGGAATCCCCATCCCACCTGCCTAAGTTCCAGACTGGGAAACATGCAAATTATATAAATGACATTTCAGGACTTTCAAGTAAGAAGATAATAGGAATTTTATTACTTGACTTATTAAAAATGAGAGCATTTTGGTTGCTGATTCTATTTGTGTCTATTACTTTCAACCTGATCTCATATTTAAAGTAATCAGTTTTAATCATGGTTTTGTCATAGTTACGCTAAGGAGTTGATCTCAAAGGCACAAAACATGAATTCTCCAGGCAAGCTCTTTTCGTTGTAGATGGATAAGGTTGGTCAGAGCCTTCATGTCTCACTCTCTGCACCCTCAATATTTTTCTTTCATCTTCAGATTGGTGAAAGCTTTGGTTCTTTGGTAACAGATTCTTGCAACTGTAAAGTAGAAGTACATAGATGTGCGAAGTCATGTAACGGTTAACGAACTTAACACGGTTGACAAAGCTCTCATTGTAAATCAGTCTGTACTCAGCAAATAAAAATCATTATTAGTTGTATAAACACAAAAAATTTCCATTTTGACTTCCCGGATGTCACACTACTTCTGTACCTAGCATTTTGAGTCCTTATATTTGCAATGTTACACAAACTGTACTATTTTCTTTTATGTACAGTTTGCATGACTAAACCATCAGAGAATAAATTCTATCTTTAAATTATGTTTATAATTTGCTTGTTTTTATCTGTCTTTCATAAAGTTATGCCTGCTCTCCCCACCCACCCCCCTTTTCAGGGCATTTAAATTTCCTGAGAGGAGCCTGCAAGTCTTTCTGTTTCTAAAATATGGAATAAAGGCCTCTGGAAGGCCCTTAACCATGGCAGGCATAGCTTCTGTTCTCTGTGCTTACTAATAGCTTCCATGCACGTGCACCGAGTGACCTTTTCAACTGATGGGCCTCATCTGGAACACCACCCAAACTTCAGACCTGAGAAAACATCTTAAACCCTATTCAACACTGAGCTCTAACCTTCCCTCAGCTGCCCTTTTTTCAGTCTCTCATCACCTAGTGACAGCGTAATTCTTCCAGCTGCTTAAGCCAGAACAACCTTGTCATCATTGATTCTTCATTCCCACAGCCCATCTCCAACCCAACAGAAAATGCTGTTTGCTCTCCCTTCGAAATAATCCAAAATGCCACTGACACTGCTTTATCCCTGATCCATGCTCTCATGGTTCTCTCGGGTTATTGTCTGTGTCTCTTGGCTTCCATCCCTGCTTACCGTAACTTCTCCCTAGTAGAGTAGCCAAGGTGAGGTCTCAAAATCTGTCACAGTCCCCCTGTATCCTAGATTGGATCCCCTTTTCACTAGAAGCTTAAGTCCTTAAGACAGCTTATAGGCCATAGACTACAGGCCCTGTCCTTTTCCTCCTCGACCTCTTCCTACAAAGTTTTCAGTGAGTGACTACCTTGTGCTCCTAGGTGTCAGTATTCCAAGCATTCTTAAATTTGTCCAATATCCCAAATCTTGCTCTGGAAGGTGCAGGAAATGGTTGGGAAGCAGTAAGTTATGAGGTAAGTGAAAACTTGGGCCAGTTTTATAGTCAGCATCTGTGTAGCATTTTAATAATAGTTGTCCAGCTGAACCAGTCTGAAAACATGCAATAAATTGTTGAGCTGGTTTGAGTATACCCACTCTGCCAGTGTGGTGTTCCATGACATGCTTTGTGGTGACAAACTGATGTACAGGCATACCTCCTTTTATTGCACTTTAAAGGGACTGCCTTTTTACTAATTGAAGGTTATTCCAACCTCATTTGAGCAAATGCCATCACCATTTTTCTCTTAATTATTTTTAATTTTTTATTGAAAATAGATTTTTTTCATACAATATATTCTAATTGCCTCCCCCAACCAAGTCCTCCCTACCTCCCCACCCACCCAAATCCACACCCTTTCTTTCTCATTAGAAAACAGTCACCTAAAAAATAGTAAAGACAAACAGAAAAAAGGAGCCAAAGAAAAAGCACAGGCAACAGACTCAGACACACACACAGAAATCCCATAAAAACAGAACCAGAAACCGTAACATAGAAGCAAAAGACCTGTAAAGTTTTAGAGAATAAATAAATGCCAAGACAAAGATTCTAAAACAAATCCAAACCAGCATCGTGCTTGTCTGTGGTGCCGTGTGCTGCTGGGCGTGGGCCCTGCCCTGAAGCCATCACCAGTTTTCAACAGTACTTCAATGTGTGCATGTTGCCCTCGTGTATTAACAGGCTATTATCTAACAGAAACATCACTTTCCCATGTGAAGGAGAGACCCAGAACTTCTTACTGCACTGCAGTGATCTGGAGACAAACCCACTCTATCCCCAAGCTGGGTTTGTTTTTCTCTGAGAAGATTTTCTCTAATTTTCAGTAAATGAGGGATGTTTTGAAATTTCAGATTTGTGTTTTCTTGACTTCCCAGGACAGTTAGTATTTAATACTAGTTAGTATTAAAGGTTTTGTGAGTTCCACATCTATAAAACTTAGTTTGATGCCTGGTACTTTGTGAAAATATAGGAAAACTCCCTTCACTCCTAGGACTTAGAACTTCAACTTTGGTAAATGTACATGCAAACACACAATACTTAGAGAACATAGTTGCCTCAAACAGTACTTTAAAGATATTTTGAAAAAATTAACTTTTAAATCTGACATTTCTAGATTACCGACACAGAGTCAGACCGTTTTGTGGCTGACGGTTGTGAAAGCTCATTTCTTTAAATACAAATGAACTTTCTCCATGAGCACTCCATATGCTTGTCTGTGTGCTTTTAAAGTGCAGCGGGGCTTTCCAGTTCCCAGGGCTATAAACTGAGGCGTGGGTGTTAGGAGAGTTAACATCCTTTTTCTGTGTGAGGAGAGAGATGGAGACTACACTCCTTTGTAAAGAAATGCTTCAACTCTTCAGTAAATTCAGTATGCAAGTGACATCCACTGGCACACAATGCGGCCAGTGGAAATGTTAGTGCTCAGGGCACGGGCCAGGTGCTGCCAGGTTCTTGGCCTCTTAGCCAAAGAATAAAAAGTAAGGACCCATACCGATTTGCAAAAGAAGTAAGATAATTTTATTTGGAGTAAAGTAGTTCGGATTAAAGGGGTACATTGTCAAGACTGATAGTGGACACAGGAGTTAATGATTCTATGGGGCCTTAGGTGAGGAGGTGCTGGTTTCTAAGAGTTGTGGTTTGGATGGTTTTTTTATTTTGATTGATGGGTGATATTATATAATAATTTCCTACACGCGATTCTTCAATAATGCATCTGCTTTTATTCATATACATACCCAGTTATGCATAGGCATAAGATGATAAATAGGGGAGTCTCTCTGAAAGATTTTTGGAGAACATGGTTTTGCTTTACTGTGTATATTAGGGTTCTCCAGAGTCACAACTTACGG
>CABHPR010144745.1:3873-15053 GCA_902168415.1 Peromyscus melanophrys | reverse complement strand
GCCAGCCTGGTCTACACAGTAGTGAGCTCTAGGCCATCCAGGGTTACATAGTGAGACCCTGTCTCAAAAAAAGAAAAGAAGCAGGGTGGTGGTGGCACACACCTTTAATCCCAGCACTCGGGAGAGGCAGAGGCAGGTGGATCTCTGTGAGTTCAAGGCCAGCCTGGTCTACAGAGTGAGTTCCAGAACAGCCAGGGCTACACAGAGAAACTCTGTCTCGGAGGGGGTGGGGGAGGGGTTAGGAAAGCAAGGAAAAAGAATTAAGCCTCTTTTAAGTTTTCAAAGACAGTAACTCTAACCCGGCAGTGGTGGCGCACGCCTTTAATCCCAGCACTTGGGAGGTAGAGATAGATGGATCTCTGTGAGTTCGAGGCCAGCCTGGGCTACCAAGTGAGTTCTAGGAAAAAAGCACAAAGCTACACAGAGAAACCCTGTCTCAAAAAACAAAAACAAAAACAAACAAAAAAAGACAGTAACTCAGGAGCCAGGAGCATGGTTCAACGGGTAAGGGTGCCTGTGACCAAACCCTATTACCTGCAATCAGTCACCAAGATTCATGACAGAGAGAACTAACTCCAGAAAGCTGTCCTTTGACTTCCACACAAACACTGGGTATGTGCACACGAATGCACACACACACTTCAACTCTGCCGCTTACCACCTGTTTTGACTCTGAGCCTCCCTGAGCCTCAGGTTTTTCTTCTGCATAATGAGAAAATCAAAGTTGTACCACTGGATTCTAGTACTTTAGCTCTGGTGAGCTAAACTCACTGTGTAGCCCATGCTGGCCTTGAAGTCAGAGGTCTGACACCCTGTCCAGATTGTTTTTTTGTTTGTCTCTCTCTTTCTTTCTTTTTTTAAGTATATATGGATACTTTGTTGGCATGTACCTCTGCACACCAGAAGAGGGCATCAGACAGCTGTGAGCTACCATGTAGGTCCTGAGAATTGAACTCAGGACCTCTGGAAGAACAGTCAGTGCTCTTAACCACTGAGGTATCTCTCCACCCCCCTCCCCCCACTTTAAAGACAGGGTCTTGCTAGACGACCCAGGCTGGCCTCAAACTTGTGACCTTCCTGCTTTAATTCCCCAGTGCTGAGGGTGCAAAAATGTGAGTCACCATGTCTGGTTTGCCACAGGATTCTTAGTGGCTGACGAAGACATTCACAAACAAAATCTTGCTCTGTATACTTTGAATAAGAATACAACTCTGTTCAAACTTTTTGGGAAGTAAAAGATAAAACATATTAAAAGTCTTTATGCCTTTAGTCCCAGCACTCAGGAGGCAGAGTTAGGTGGATCTCTGTGAGTTCGAGGCCAGCCTGGACTACAGAGTGAGATCCGGGACAGGCACCAAAACTACACGGAGAAATCCTGTCTCTAAAAACAAAAAATAAAAAAACAAAAACAACAACAACAACAACAAAATACTTCTTTGTTCTCTTCTTTTTGAAACAAGGTCTTATGTAGCCCAGGCTGGCCTCACTCACTAGCCTTGGCCTCACTCACTAACCTTAGCCTTCTGTCCTACCTTTTGAGTGTGGAGATTGCAGGCATGTACCATAGTGCCTAGTTTTATGCCTGGGACAGAACCCAGAGGCTTGTACATATTAGGCAAGGACTCAGCCACTGAGCTATTGAACTTTATTATCCGCCCCTGCATCCCCCACCCCCATTGAGTGCTGAGGATCAAACCCCAGGCCTTGTGCACGTTATGCAATCACTCCACCAAATTTATTACTAGCCCAAACTCAATTAAATTTAATGAACGTATTAAATTCTTTTTTTCTTTAATGCTTTTATTTATTTTTTGTGAATAAAAAGAATTTTTTTTTTCTTCCAAGACAGGGTTTCTCCGTATAACAGCTCTGGCTGTCTTAGAACTTGCTTTGTAGACTGGGCTGGCCTCAGACTCAGAGATCTGCCTGCCTCTGCCTCCCAAGTGCTGAGATTAAAGGCGTGCTCCACTACGCCTGGTGCAAATCAAATTTTTTAAAAATATTATTATGGGAGCTGGAGAGATGGCTCGATGGTTAAGAGCCCTGGCTGCTCTTCCAGAGGTCCTGAGTTGAATTCCCAACAACCACATGGTGGCTCACAACCACCTGTAATGAGATCTGGTGCCCTCTTCTGGCCTGCAAGGACACATGCAGGCAGAACACTGCATACACAATAAATAAATCTTAAAAAAAAAAATCTTCCTAAAAAATATATTATTATGGTTTAAAACCATAGATGTGACTCAGGAATGATACAGCATATATCTTTAATTCCAGCCCTCAGGAGGCAGAGACAGGTAAATCGCTGGTCTATATAGTGAGTTCCCAGGTCAGCAAAGGATACAGAGTGAGATGCTGTCCCAAAATAATAACAAACCAACAAATCCATAGATGTTTGATCTTTCATATTTATATATAGAAAGTGAGCTGGGCATAATGGCACACGTCTGTTATCCCAGCATTTTGGAGGTAGAGGCAGGAGGAATGCTGTGATCTGACCCGTTCTACATAGTGAGTTCCAGACCAGAAGAGCCTCACATAGCAAGATCTTGCCTGATCCCCCCACCCCCATCACCACAGTTCTGGAGGTTGAACCCAGGGCTTTGTGCATGCCAGGCAAGCACTTCCACAACTGAACTAATGAACCATGTCCTCAGCCCAAGACCTGTCTCAAAAAAGCCCCAAAGTGCTGGGCATCATGGTTCACACCTTTCAGGCTGAGCAAGCCAGTAAGCAGCACCCCTCCATGACCTCTGCAGCAGCCTCCAGGTTCCTGCCCTGTTTGAGTTCCTGTCCTGACTTCCTTCAGTGATGGACTATGATGCGGAAGTGCATTAAATTTCCTCATATTATGAGAAAATAAATAAATAAATAAAAAATAAATAAAAAATGAATAAATAAATAGAAGAGGAAAGAAAGAAAAGAAAGTAGACTAGTAGTTGCTAGGGGCTTGAGGGAGGGGCAAATGAGAATTGACAGCTCATGGATACCAAATGTGTCTGGGGATGATTGAAGTATTCTGGAATTAGGGTCAGCAAGATGGCTGAGCAGGTAGAGGAGGCTTAACACTATACTTGACAAGCTGAGTTTGAGCCCAGGGCCCTCCATGGTGGAAAGAGAGAACCCACTCTGTAGCTGGAAGTTTTCCTGTGTCCTGGCTGGCTACACCACTCCCACAAGTTGTCATCTGACTTACCCTGGCGCATGAACATACATACACGCAAACACAGAGAGAGACAGATGAGAGAAATTATTTTTTTAAACTAAGGGACCAGAAAGATGGCTAGTGGAGAAAGTACATGAGCCTGATGGCCTAAGTTCAATCCCTATGACCCACATAGAGGTGGAAGGAGAGAAGTGGCTCCTCAAAATTGTCCTCTAGCCTCCACACACACACCATACGTATAACAATTAAATAACTAAAATCAAACTAGTCTAGATTTAGGTAACACTGAGTTTAAGGCCAGCCTATGTTATAAGAGATACTAACATAAAAATTAAAAAAAAAAAAAAAAAAAAGAAAGCCCCAAAGTGCTGGGCGTCTTGGCTCACACCTTTCATCCCAGAACTCAGGAGGCAAAGGCAGGCAGATAGGTGGTCTATGTGAATTCAAGACCAGCCCCTTGTGAGGTCTGTCTCAAATAACAACAACAACCAATAAAACACAAATGAAAAGGGGTGGAGAGACAGCTCAGCAGTACTTTCTGTCTTCTAGAGGACTCAGGTTTGGTTCCTAGCACCCACGCCAGGCAGCTCACAACTGACTAACTCCAGATGCCTCTGATCCCCAAGGGCACTTGTTCTTGAGTGCACAGACCCACGTGCTGCTGTGGGATGGTCTGTATGTCAAACTGCTCTGATTGGTCAATAAATAAAACACTGATTGGCCAGTAGCCAGGCAGGAAGTATAGGCGGGACTAACAGAGAGGAGAAAAGAACAGGAAGGTGGAAGGAGACACAGCCAGCCACCGCCAAGACAAGCAGCATGTGAAGATGCTGGTAAGCCACGAGCCACGTGGCAAGGTATAGATTTATAGAAATGGATTAATTTAAGATGTAAGAACTGGATAGCTAGAAGCCTGAGCCATTAGGCCAAACAGTTTAAACAATACAAGTCTCTATGTGTTTACTCAGTTGGGTCAAAGTGGCTGTGGGACTGGCAGGTGAGAGAGATTTGTCCTGACTATGGACCAGGCAGGACTGGAGAAAACTCCAGCTACAACATGCAGACACATATCCCTATGCACAATTTTTAAAACATAAGTGAAGAAAAAAGAAAAAGAAAATAGAGAAAATGAAATAGAATCTATTTTGATTGTCCTAAACACTGAAGTTACAGATGGATTTTCTTTTCCTTGCTATGCTTTTCCACACACGTCACACAGATCTTGTTTAAAAATAATAATAAATGTTCTACCACTTAGAGCATGTAATAGACAGTAGCCTCTTATTAATTCACTAATGAGACAGCAGAAAAACTTTGGTCTCTTTTCTTTAAGCACATGTATGGCCGGGCACATGACTCAGCAGAGGCCCAGGAAGCCTTGGGTTCAAGGCTTGTCTATGACTACATAGGGAGTTTGAGGTCAGCCTGGAGTATATGCGACCCTGTCACTAAAACAGAGAGAGCCGGAGTGCACATGTAGCATGGCAACCGGTGAAGATAATGGCTTTATGTTTCACTCATAAATCAACCAGCCATCTGGGGTAAATGACGCTGGGTACTCTCACCTAGGAGCTGTGTCTCTTGGGGACACTTTGGCATCCAGTGTGACCCCAGCGTAGAGAGTATTTTCATTGCCAACTCACCCATTAGTCCAGTCAGTCAGTTTAAACTACAGTGCTTGCAGTGGCACACAGTGGAACGGGAATTTCTAATTTAAAAACAGTTTAAAGGCTGGAGAGATGGCTCAGCAGTTAAGAGCACTGGCTGCCCTTCCAGAGGTCCTGAGTTTAGTTCCCAGCAACCACATGGTGGCTCACAACCATCTATAGTGGGACCTGATGCCCTCTTCTGGCATAAAGGTGTACATGCAGATAGAGCACTCATAAAATAAAATAGATAAATAAAAATAAAAAGAGTTTCCAAGTAGGTTTAACCCTTGATGGTCTATCCCCTGAGATTTGTGCCTAAGTCCCTCCTCCCTTCAATGCCCACCTACACCGTGAAACCACAGGAGCAGATGGTACTAAGAAGGGGGTCCGGATGGGGCTGGAGAGGTGGCTCAGCAGTTAAGAGCACTGGTTGTTCTTCCAGAAGACCCGGGTTCAATTCCCAGCACCCACATGGCAGTTCATCACTGTCTGTCTGTAACTCCAAGATCTGACACCCTCACACAGACATACATGCAGGCAAAACACCAGTGCACATAAAATTGAAAGAAAGAAAGAAAGAAAGAAAGAAAGAAAGAAAGAAAGAAAGAAAGAAAGAAAGAAAGAAAGAAAGAAAGAAAGAAAGAAAGAAAGAAAGAAAGAAAAGGAAAAAAAGAAGGGGGCCAGGTACTTGGAAGGATGGCACCTTACCAAACAGGATGGTGGAGATCCTCCTCTGGGCATACATGGTGAAGCCTTCATTGAGCCAGAACTCCCCCCAGTTGGCATTGGTGACCAGGTTCCCAAACCAACTGTGAGAGATCTCATGGATGATGACGTCCGCTAAGGAGCGGTCCCCTGCCAGTAGGCAGGGGGTGACAAAGGTCAGACAAGGGTTCTCCATTCCTCCAAACGGAAAGGACGGTGGCATGAAGAGCAAGTCATACCTGCCAAGAAACTGGAGGTCACAGGAGGCCCTGACTCCAGAGCAGACCTCACCTCCCCGCCCTCAGAGATCCAGGGCTGCAGCCGTTACATCGACAGAATCAACCTCAGGCCCAGCGCTGAAAATGAAGCCTGGGCCTCTAGGTCCTTCCCCGGAAGCTTCCCTGCCTCTGTGTCCGCCTCCATGAGCATGCTGCCTTTAAAAGTGTGAGCATGCTCTCAGCTCCCTCACACTCACCTCACTGGAGGCCAACTTGGGGTCACAAACACCAGCCTGTATCTTCAAGCCCGCAGCTTGAAGATGTTAAAGTAACCTCCCGCACAGGGGAAGGGCATGGTCACAGAGGCCCTGGCCTTCTCCACTCTCCCACCTCTAGCTCTGCAGCACTTCAAAAACCATTCCTCCCAGGTCCTTTCTAACAAAGCAGTCACTTGGAGCCTGGCTCGTCCCTCCCTCTTGGCTTCCTCCTGCCCTGCGTTTCTGGGATGGGAAAGCCTTGCTCTAGGAGACGGAAGGAAGGGAAGCAGCCCCAGGAATGTGGGAAACAGCTACTCAGTTTCACAAAACACATCTGTTCACTGATACCACACCTTCCCCAAACATAGGGTCCGAAAAGCTTCTCTCCCGTTGCCAGAAATTCTTCTATCACCCCATTGTACTCCTTCTTGGCATCTTCAAGGAGGCAGGGCTCTGCCCACACCCGGCTCCTAAGCACAGAGAGGCAGAAGAATGCTTAGAGAACGCTGTGGCAGCCACATGAACCACCTGTGTAGAACCACAGTAGAACACTGTCCTTGCTCCCATATCTGAGCCAATGCAATGTGGCCACATGGCTGGCCACGCAGACAGGAGAGGTAAGATCACCCTTTGCTTAGCCCCCAAAGGCTGCTCATCATGCCTGGGTATGAGACTCTAAGATCGCCTTGGGGAGGTGTCAGTCAGCCCCTCTAGGCAACAGGACATGAAGTCCATGGCTTCCACACTGAATTCAATATATATGAATCGGGTCCATAATTTCAGCACTGAAGAAGCTGAAGCAGGAGGATTGCTGAGAGTTCCAAGACAGCTAGAGCTATAGGATGAGACCCTATTCCAAAACAAAATAATAGCAACTAAAAAGGGTGGAACATAAGAGGCCTTTATAACATGATACAATTACTTTCCTTCTTATTTATAGGATAGACGAAAGAATTCTGATAATAGTTGGGTGTGGTGGTAGTACACCCTTTCAATCCTAGCACTTGGGAGGCAGAGGGAGGTAGACCTCTGTGAGTTCCAGGCCAGCCTGGTCTACATGGAGAGTTCCAGGGAAGCCAGACAGGTCTACACAATGAGACCTTCCCCCTCCCACCTCTCTCTCACACACACAAACCTGATAATAGAATCTCTGGAACTAAAATTTGTCTTCTGAGGGGCTGGAGAGATGGCTCAGTGGTTAAGAGCACTGGCTGCTCTTCCAGAGGACCCATGTTCAATTCATGGCAGCTCACGACTGTCTGTAACTCCAGTTCAAGAGTATCCGACACCCTCACACAGAGTATATACAGGCAAAACACCAGTGCACATTAAATAAATAAATAGATCTTTGAAAAAAAAAAGTCTTCTGAGAGAAACCTATCAATATTAATGGGAAAGTTGCCAGTTCTTTTAGGTGCCAAATGGTATTGTGATTTTACTTCATAGCTAGAATGGGCTTTATTCCTCAGAGGGCACTATGATTTCCTCACCTTTAAAAGGTCTAGAACGGGGCCAGTGAGATGGCTCAGGGGTTAAAAGCACCTGCTGCCAAGCCTGATGACCTGAGTTCTGAGACCCACATAGTGAAGAGAGAAAAGTGAGTCTGGCTAGTATCCTCTAATCAACATGTACACCACAGTGCTCATGCATGCATTTGTGTGCACACATGCACACATAAACATACACAAAGAAATGTAAGTGAGCAGGGCAGTGGTAGTGCACGTTTTTAATCCTAGCATTCAGGAGGCAGAGGCAGGCGGATCTCTGTGAGTTCAAGGCCAGCCTGGTCTACAGAGCTACTTCCAGGACAGTCAGGGCTACACAAAGAAACCCTGTCTCAAAAAAACCAAACCAAGCTGGGCAGCTGTGGTACACGCCTTTAATCCCAGCACTTGGGAGGCAGAGGCAGGCGGATCTCTGTAAGTTCGAGGCCAGCCTGGTCTTCAGAGCGAGATCCAGGACAGGCACCAAAAAAACTACATGGAGAAACCCTGTCTCAAAAAACAAACAAACAAACAGAGACCCAAACCAAAACAACAACAAAAGTAAATGTAATTTATGTAATTTTAAAAATTAAAAATGATCCAGGATAAACAAAAACAAGCCTATGTATAAATAAAATTAGTATGACAAAGCAGGTGTGTTTACAATGTTCAACATATGGTCCCTTGAAGTTTTTATAATTTGAATTTTTCATAAAAAATGAGAAACAGTGAGAAAGGTGGTATACGTTTATAATACTAGCATTTACATTTTTATTATGTTTATTTATGTGAATGTATGATATGTATGTGCCATGCACACATGTGCTCCGCACAATGTGCATGGGGGAGTCCTCAAGTTCTACTGTGGAGGTCCCAAGGATTGAGCTCAGATTATCAGGCTTGGTGGCAAGCACCGTTACCCAATGAGCTATCTTGCTGGCCCTTTAATCCCAGCATTTGGGAGGCTGAGGCAGGAGGACTGAGAGCTGGAGACTAGGCTGGGCTACACAGGAAGACCCTGTCTCAAGCAACCAACCAAAGAGTAAAGACAGGAAAACAGGTGAGGAGCGAGAAGCACCATCACTATCAAGAAGACACAGTTGAGCAAAAGTCAGGGCTGACTCATAGCCTGGCGTTTGTTCGTCTAAACATAGATGAAGGTGAGTCTGCATTCCTAGTCCAGGTGACTGTCTATTTTTAACACTACCACCTCGTGGAAGCCTAGGAAGAGTGAATGTTTGGATTTACTTCCCAGGGAATATAAATGAAAGAGAGGCACTAAAGGAAAATGTAAATATAAATTCTGTAAGGAGATATGGACCAATTTTGTACCTTAAGCTAGAGTAAAAAGGTAAATCACTAATGCAAATGTTTACACTTTAATGGGATATTGGGAATATAGAATTTGAACTAATTGCAATTAATCGTGACACACATCTTTATTGCTTATTTGTTGGTGAAATAATGAACACCCCTGGATGTGATTTAGGATAACACTAGCTTCTATACGTCTATATGCCCATCATTCAAGCAAATACTCCCTTTGACTTCGTATTAATCATTTGTATTGTTTAGTAAGCAAATAAAGTACCAACCATACTGGTATAGCTTAAAAAAAAAAAAAAGTCAGGGCTGAGAGAGCCAGAGCTGAGAGAGCCAGGGCTGAGACCAGTTACGGCTCCGAGGAAGAGCTGACACCACGATTCAGGACCCCTTGAGCCAAGGCCTGAGCCTCAACCTTTCGTAAGTCTGTAGTCATAGCCTCAGTTTGACTGTCCACACGTGGATACAAATATTATCAACCTCACTGAGTCTGGGTAAAGATTAGGAGCGAGCATCCACAAAAGGGCCATTGGGGTCCACCCTCCACTTTCTACCCAGTATCCTCTTGTGGTGCCGGGGCCCACCTGGGATAGGAGGGATCCTGTGACAAAAGACCCTCGTGTTTAATATAGAGCACGAGACCCCTGGGATGTGAACAATGGCTGTCCACTGGACAGGGGAAGGAGATGTCATCAATGTTAGCTTACTTCTTTTTGTTTTGTTTTCTGAAACAGGGTTTCATGGAGCCCAGGCTGCTCTCCAGCTCACTATATGGCTGAGGAGGACCTTGAACTTTGGATTCTCCTGCCTCTACTTTGAAAGTGCTGGGATTACAGGCCTGTGCCACCATACCTGGCTTATGCAGTGTTGGGGATCAAACCCAGGGTCTCATGCATGCAAGGCAAGCATTTTATTAGCTGAGCTACATCCCCAAACCATCACCATCACTAGTTAAATGGATCTTATTACCTTGTTTGACATGCTTGTATGTCAATTTCTTAGAGAAGGTTCAAAAGAATCATCATTATATGATATGCTTAGAACCTGTCATATTCCCATTATGATTCGTTCGTTCATATACCTGGTTTGTTTTTAAGATGGAGTCTCATTGTGTAGCACTGGATGGTCTCAAACTCACAGAGATCGTATTGCCTCTGCCTACTTCATACTTTGGTAAACAGAACATTTGTTAGGGCAAACACATCCTCAAACCACATAGCTTTTCTTAACTTTTTCCCCTGGTTGCAAAGATGATCTCCCTGTCTATTAGGAAGAGGGTAACGCCTTCTCTTTCAAGATTGGCATTGTAGTGCTGGGGTTAGCTCAGGGTTAGAGTGCTGGTCTATCTAGCATGCTCAAGGTCCTGGGTTTGACCCTCAGCACATCAAAACAACAACTATCAGGACTAGCACTGTTTTGAATGTGTGTGTCGTCAGCAAGTACCAATGGAATCCCGCTTATTATCCTACCTGACACCTAGGAGCTGATATAATTCACCACTATCGGTGCAGAGCCTTGCTATTAAACAAAAAATGAGGCTTGTAATGAATCTTACAGAAGACACCACTACCTTCAGAGCTAAGGAACAAGAGAGCCGAAAAAAGGGCCTGTGCTTTGCAATCCAACCGTTGACCCTTTCACAGCAGGACTAAGCTGCAGACGTAGATGATAGATGACATGAAAATTGAGAAAACCTATTCTCTCTGTTTTAGACAGGCTGTATTACTCTATATGGCCCAGGCTGGCTTTGAACTGGAGACTTTCTGTCTCAGCATCACTAGTAGCTGGGATTACAGGTGCGTGCTACTATGCCCAGCTGATGGCCAAAGTTTTTAATCTCAAGAAACAGTACAAAAGCTGGGTGGCAGCGGCACATGCTTTTAATCCCAGCACTCAGGAGGCAGAGGCAGAGGGATCTCTGTGAGTCTGAGGCCAGCCTGGTTTACAGAGCAAGTTCCAGGACAGCCAGGACTACACAGAGAAACCCTGTCTCAAAAAAGAAAGAAACTGTACAAAATACTTTCTTGTCTCCATTAAATCTACCCAGTATCAGGACAACAAAACATACATCTAGACCGAGGCATCAGCAGCAGGCAGAAAGGACAGTCCTTTCTTTCTTTAAAAGAATGTAAGGAGGGGGCTGGAAAGATGGCTCAGCAGTTAAGAGCACTGATTGCTCTTCCAGAGGATCTGGGTTCAATTCCCAGCACCCACATGGCAGCTCACGACTGTGTAACTCCAGTTCCAGGGGACCTGACACCCATGGCAAAATACCAATGCACATAAAATTAAAATAATAATGTTTAAAAAAGATACAGGGGCTGGAGAGATGGCTCAGAGGTTAAAAGCACTGACTGCTCTTGCAGAGGTCCTGAGTT